>JAMZDL010000306.1:0-17318 GCA_027579765.1 Candolleomyces efflorescens
CCTTTCTGAAGCTGTGGTTGAAGACTCTTGCTCGTAACGCCTCAACGAGAGAAAAAAATGTTAGTCCCCGTCTGGACCCGGATCTCCCCGACGTCGTCCGCCAGACTATCGGTGAATACCAGCAGAAAAACGGGGAACACAGACTCCTCGCTATCTACGAGACTCTTGAATCATCCGTTATCAACTTCCTCGTCAGCCCCACCGGTCCCAGCAACAACAAGACGTATTACCCCAATTACATGCGAGCTATCGCCGAAGAGATCCAGTACTACAACACCGAGTTCTTTCCCGCAGCAAATGTCGTAACACCTGTAGCCTGGCTATACCAAGAGCTCGTTCACGTCGTTCAATCCTTCCCATCCCTCGAAAATGCTCGGTTCTGGTTGCATCCCATGCCTCACGCCCCCGACGCGCCGAGGGTGATTGAATATGCTCGATACATCGATCTCATCATTCGCAACGACCGAACGGAACGCGTACAGCATTTCGACGCGGCACTTCTATCGTTTCTCAAGAGAATCGGCCGTCCCAACTGCCTTGGAGTAGCAGCAGCACCACCCGATATCCCGGATCTAGCCGATGGTCCATCCTCAGTCGAATACAAGGTTCATCGAGGGATTCACGACGTCGTCACCGATATGCAGAAGCAGGCTCAGATTGTCGCCCATCACCTCTCCGTGCTCGACAATTGTCCTGAGCCAACTCGCCGCCCTGTCGTCGAAGAGGAGTGGGAGGAGAGCGATAATGAAGAAGGAGACTCCAAGCATAACCCGGTAGCATCCGCCCTTTGCAGTATGGAAGACCTTATCGCTCGCTACCAGGACATAGAGCCTCGGCCCGGGGGAGGAGAAGGTGCAGATAATGCAGAAATCAATCGACAGGCTCTCGATTGCGATTTTGGGCGTATACGTGTAGGTGTAGAAGGGCCATCCGAGCAGGATAGTGACGAGGAGGAAGATGACATAGATGAACAACCAGATCCTAAGCGTAGACGTGTACAGTAGCCTTCTAAGTCAATGTGAATTAAGGAGTACCCCTATCTACACCACTTGACATCCGGGCCACAATACCGCCGTCTCCGTGCTCTTGTTCACCGACCTCGACCGTCGGAGAAATTTTGTCCTCTCATTGTGCGACACCACTAGCCATCTCCCACTCTCTTACTCTCTATCGCCTAAATCGTTCTCTGTGCACCAGCAAATACCTGCAGATGCCGTTCGTCTGTAAAAAATGCTCCAGGGCGTTCGACCGTAGGACTTCTGGAGTCGCTCATCAGCTCACCTGCCAAGGTGGTGTAGGCTCGGTACGCCATCCATATATCTGACATGCCGTTAGCGTCCTCATTCTGCCCCGAAGGTGAATCCCAGTCACACTGCTCGGTATCAAACATCCAACCCAAGTGAGACACTCGAGCTCGACGGAGGAACACTACCCACACCGATGACTACGGTGTGTCCCCCATTCTTCCTTACCACTCAACACCCAATTGATATCGTATTCGACAGGCTGTTGAAAGGCCCTCTGTCAGAACTCGCGAAGCCCCAAGTCGACAGCCTACGGACCAGCAGAGTTCAATGTTGCACACCTCGACGCCTCACCACATCACACTTACCTCAAAGAAAAGGCGGGAGGCCAATCAGGTGCGTACACCGTACTACCTGGGAGCACGCTGGAGCTGACAGTGTCTGAATTCTCCGAACAGAAGAAACCAGAAAGCCCACGTCGACACAAAGACAACACCTCAGGGATAAAAATTGCAAAACGAGTTTGGGACGCCCTTTCCAACCCTCTCACACCCACTAAAAGATCAAGTAACCCACGATCGCCATCATTAAGCCCAACTCAGCGTGCACGACAACGGTTGCAGCAAAAGTTGAAGCAACGGGCCAAGCAAGAGGCCACGACGAGCCGGAAGGTGCGTCTTAAACGCGGCATAGGTCCTTCAACCCCTGATCTAACTCGTATATCGCAGCCTGCATCTCCGGAAAGCGTACGAACGGTCTCTTCAGACGAACAACCTCACAGGCAAAACGATGATAGATGCGAAGAATCGTCTGATAGCATGTACACGGTACGTATACAACCTCTTACCAATCCCTAAGTCACGTCCCTGACCTGTCCTCAGGACGGTAGCATCACATCTCAGAGGACGCCTGCAGAGAACGATCAAGCAGAGGTCAGTACTTCCAAACCAATTGCAACCCAATTTTGAAATGACGAACACCTCTCGAAGACTCGTAATCCTTTAGATGGGATGCTGGATAGCGACGATGTGCGTCATTCAATTGCACTATACCAACTGTCGCTCACGAAGCTTTAACCCTGACAGCACGGTAAACACCTCTTCACCGACGACGGTCAGCTTCAACAGACCCAGGAAAGTGAACCTCACGTTTACAGGAAATCTCCCAGGCTGACGACGTAACGACAGATTGTGGAGACGGAAGAACATACGAGCAATGTCGTATTCAACCAGCTATTTGGAAAACAGAGTCGTGGTCATGATCAAACTGTACGTTCTTGTAACCCTCGACTCTTGGTTGATATTTCATCTGCTCACTCGCATCACGACTCAACAGGAAGGAAATCGAATCATATATCAATCTCTTCATTCGCTGCGAGTACGTATCCTGAGCTACGTCCACCCGTCTACGCCGGGGCTCACCATTCCTGCCAGTCTCACGAACAAGATCACGAGAGACGTGTACGGCCCAATCCCCGACAGAAAACAGGAAGCAAAGGGACGATACAGGTGAGAAAGGTCTTGACCATGCCATACGAAAAGATAACCAACGACCAACCTTCAGGAGGATCATCACCCAAACGATCAAGAGCGTCCCCCAGTTGTAAGCTCACGAGTCGGTCTCTTCGATATTCGACTGACCCTTTTTGAAATTTCCATAGACTCGCAGGCGTTCTGCCTCCGCCAGCGGCCGAGGACTAAACATGGACATCGAAGGGTCTCCCGGCAATATCCTGGTTGAACCTACTCCGGAATCTCCCCAACACGCTCCCATCGAACCCTACTCCCCACGACTTGTCCATGATCCCCTCCTTTCCGAGTACAACCTTGCCGTGAATGAAAAATATCGCCTCTTTGTATGCACTCTTTGTCAAGAGGCCGTGACGCTTAAGAGTCTCGCAAACCATCTCCGTCGTACTGAAGGGTTCCGTCTCTCCGATGGCGTTCTGAAGGAGATAGAGGGTATCGGGCTCAAACATCACGTCCTAAGCGCCTACCCCAACTTGAGCCAAACCAGTCCGATCGAAGCCATCGATGGACTCAAGGTCTCGTACAAGGCAGGGTGTCCACTCTGCATGTACACCGCAAGTGGCAAGAAGGTTCGGGAACACATCGCCCGTCGTCACCCCGAGATATCTGGAAAGGAAGCTCCACTCAGCAACGTTCCGTGTCAAATGCTTAACCAAGGTGCAGCTCATAGCGACATACGCATCCTTCCACCCTCCGACCCTATCCATATGCTCTCTCTCGAGGACAGCGTCATCCAGGACTTCGAAGCTCATACACCGTACACTGACGACACTCTCCAACCCCCCACCGACTCCCGATTGATAACGCCGTGGATTCTTAGGACTGGTTTTCACAACTACACCCGTGGGCGCGATGCCTCCAAGCTTCGTTCCCTCATAGATCTTCCTCAACCTCGGGAGACCTCAACGTCTCACATCCGGAAGCTTGTTGGCGATTATTTGCAGGAGGCAACGGCACTTATCCCCAACACGGACTATTTTGTCCGTCAGAAGCTCAACACGTTCGAACCGGAGAGGTACGTCTCAGTCGCTGATATACCCCGCCAAGATCTCACCTCTCGTATCCAGCGGTCTCAACCACACACCCCTCCACGTCCATCACCAGCATGCAACCACCGTTGAAAACTACGCGATCCCCATCACTCGACTCGTCTCAGCTCTCATTCGGGGTGGATTTGACGACTTCCATCTCCCCACTTCCCCAGACGTCCAAGCAGCGCTACAGTCGCTACAGTCATCTCCGACGACTGACCACCTCCACTCACTATTCCTCTCCTTATGGACTCGAGTGTGGAATCCGTCGAAGGAAGATGCGTTCCCGGATCCGACTATCTGCTTCCTCGCTCTCTCTACCGTTCGTGCCGATGGAACCTTCAGTCCTGCCAAGGATGTCACCGGGATCATCGCCAAACTAACACGCGCCATCCAACTTACCATCCTTCGACAGATGCATAATCTCGTCGCTTTGGGGGAGGTCCGTGATTTGGCCAACGCATATGAGCGATTTGAGCCCTTCCTCATCGAAACCCAGCCATCAAGCTTCCAAACCCTCCGATTCTTCCAACACTTCGCTACCTCGATCGCCATGCAAACCATCAGTCTCCCTCGCATCATTTGGCCGGATAGAGAAGCTGGGGACTTCAGTCACATGTTATATATGGGGCAGAAGATATCGCTTCAGCAGCTGAAGCACCTCATTGGTACGTTGGAGGAGAAAATTCGCCGAATTTGGGAGCAAGAGGTCCTCCTCGGCCTTGACCTTCATGTCCCCGTGGGCGTACCCGCTGATAACCTACGGCTCTCCGAACGCAACTACTCCTTCATCAATGACCCCAAGAACGACTTCGACAAGTACAAGCATGCGCTCGGGGCCCAAATATTCCGCCATCCTATGTTGAAGAACCAGTTCTTTCGCACCATCGACACCACCAAAGAAGTCGTCTACAACATCCCAGGCATTCGAAAGTGGTTGAGGTCGCTCGCCCAAGTAGAAGCTCTTCTACTTCTCTCCATCGAGATGAAGAGTGGTGCGCCCGTCAGGATGACCGAGCTCGCCTCCACGTTGGCCTGCAACATCGACACCCGGACCAGAAACTTGTACGCTATCGGACGCAACATTGTCATCGTCAGTCAGTACACCAAAAACACCAATAACGAGCAGATGGATCGAGTGATACCACACGCACTCGCCGCATTCGACGCCGATATGCTTGTTCAGATCCATGCGATCGCGCGACCTCTCGCTTCGGTACGTTCACCCTTCCCAGAACCCGGTAAACCAGCTAACACTGTCACTAGTTCCTTGCTCCCCATGCCTTCCCATCTGATCCTTCGGTCGCTCGAATGTATCTCGAGAGACTGTTCATGGACTTGGGGGAGCCTTTCACCACGGCCGTCATCAGCAAGTTGATGGCCGAAGAATCACTTCTCATCATATTATGGGCTATGACGATCAGCGATTACCGTCAGCTTGCTGTTGGTTTTCGCAATGCTATCTGCCTCCCCTCGGACATTGACGAAGAAGATGGGAAGATCATGAGGGTGATACATGCTCAGCAGAGCGGACACTCACTCGCCACGGAGAAGAGGATATACGGTCTCTCTCCTGATCTCGTCGAGGGAATATCCGAGATAACGATCAATCTCTACATCAACTCCAGCAAGGAATGGCAAGTCCGCCTTGGGATCGTGCCTAGCGGTCTCTCCTTGACGTATAAGGAAGCTTCTATGCCTAACTTTCCTCGATTGGTTCGAGAAGGGGCAATCAACTTGTTCCCCAATCGACGAGAACCCTCCGCCCAGCCCGAAAACTCCGAGCTCGTCCCCTTCCTCCGTCAATTGGTCTCCAACCAGTCCCAGTTCCATCAAGAGTTGCTCGAGAAGATAACCTTTCTCGAAGAAAAAATCAATGCTTTCGACAGTGGCAACCATCCGTTGGCTACAACGACCACTCCACACCCTACCGTCCCTACTAGCTGCTCTTCCTCTCGTCCTTTGGCCTCCAATACTCCTCCAAACCTCCCCACTCCCTCACACCTTGCGCCCACTGGTAGTGGTTCCACGTCAGCTGGACCTTTCTCCACCGCACCGCTCAAACCCCTCACTCCCTCTTACCACGAAATATCGCTTTTGAAACGGAAGCTCAATACGCCCGTCGGTGAACCCAGTATCCATGAGACGATCCTCCAACCCCATGCGAAAAGACCCAGAATCCATCTCGACTTCCACCATCCTGGTGATATGGTCGACGTTCTTCGTGGACTGTACGGGCCAACCGCCACTTGGAGCGATTGGGGTCAACGTCAAGGCGTCGAGGCTTCGATGTTATTGGAAAGGGATCTTGTCGTTATACTCCGAACTGGCGTTGGTAAGACTGCCATCGCTGTTCTACCACCCCTCGTGGAGGATGGATTCACGGTAGTTGTTATACCACTCGTGGCCGTCATTGAAGACTGGAAGAGGCGACTTCAGGCGATGAATATACCATACGACGAGTTCGACTCCTCTCGGCCCAATACTTGTCTCACCGGTACCGCCAAACTGATCCTCGTTTCTTCCGACAAATCCCGTTACCCAACCTTCACAGCTGCACTCGCCAAACTCAGTCAGCTCAAGCCCATCCTTCGATTTATATTCGAAGAAGCTCATCTCTACTACACCGACTGCGACTTCCGCTCTGAAGCGTTGGGCTCTCCTTGCGCCGTTCGAACATTTGCAGCCCAGGTTGTCCTCCTCAGCGCTACCATTCCTCCCGCGGCTGAGGCGTTCATGAAGAAGGCCTTTGGTATGACCAACCCTCTCATCATCCGTGGGCTGTCCCATCGCAGAGAGTTAAAGTACGTGTGCCAACGCGGGTTCAGAGGCCTGGGAGATATGGTGGGGGCGTTTCGGCGATATCTGAAAGATCTTCAGGACCTTGTGGGTTGGACGTCGAAGGACCGATGGATTGTCTTCGTTGCGAATCTCGAGGACGGAGAAGAGGTTGCATCCCTCCTCAACGTCGAATTTTATCGCGCCGAGAAGAAGGAGAAGAAGTCACAAAGCACCCTTGGTAAAAACGATAAGCGCGAGGGGGTCTATAGTCGGTGGCTCGACGGCGACACCGTGGGCCTCGTGGCTAGTCCAGCTTTGGGTGCAGGTACCGACTATCGTCACACGCGACTCACTTGTCACATAGGCGCTCCCTTCGACCTTGTGTCGTTTGTTCAGCAGAGTGCTCGTGCCGGTCGTGATGGTGAACCTGCACACTGTTTGATATTCACCTCGGCTTCGAAGGGTAAACGACTCGTGTCTGGGATGGAGGAGATGAGAGGCGTGAACGAGATTCCCAAACTTATCGATGGAGAAGTCTGCATCAGACACGCTATTGGTCACTTTATGGATGGGGTTGCGTTCGAGTGTCGGGACTTCGAGCCTGGTTGGCAGGTATGTTCCTCCTGCGAGCGAAGTGAGTCCCTCATGATCATTAATCTTCTAACAACATGTCTAACCAACTTTGTCAGCTCACGAAGAGTCAGGAGAAGAGATCGCGTACACCGGCTCCGCCATGACTCACTTTCCAACGCGCTCGTCCTACCCTCCACTTCCTCCGCCTCAAGTTCTCTCCCCAGAGGCGACGAGGCAGAAGCTCGATAGAGCGTTTGCGAGGTCTGTAACAATTGGACGCAAGGCAGCAGCTGAAGCTCTTCTCGAGAAGAAGAGCATCACCAAGCCGTACGAAGACGTTCTCGCCATCGTTGGCAGATTCTGCGGCCTTTGTTTTACTAAACAGGTATACCAGGACCACGCGATCGAACAGTGCAGCGGAATCGACATAAGCAAATTTCGTGATATCTTCTCTAATATTGCCTACAAGGACAAGGTCTACAGCTTTCGACCGTGCTACTGGTGCCACATATGCTCCTTCGGCAGCGACCTTCTCCACAAGACGTTCGTCCGAGGCACCAAAGGGAAGCAATGCGACTATCCCAACTTCCTCAAACCTCTTATCTATCACATCTGGTATAACCCAGTACTCAGGAAATCGGTCGAAGAATTTTTTGGAGTTTCCTGGTCCGACGACCTCACGAAGTACATCGAATGGCTCGTTGAACCCAACGAAGATCATTCGACTGCCGCAATGGCCCTCGTCATCTGGTTTGGAGAGACGTATTTAAAGCCCGATGTACCAGAGTAGAATACCGTTGATACAGACCTGAACAATGATTGTTTATCAACTCTAACCAGCTACTCTATATCAAGGATGTCAACTACTCTACGCAGAACGGTGGCCCCACTACGAGCGAACGGAGCGATCAACAAATTCAAACTCCGATTTTGCCAACTGACATAGCTTCCCCTTCATCGAACGAGTGGGGTGAGGTGGATCGAGGCCCACAGGGCCAGAAGCCAGACAGGCCGTACGAGAGCACCACCGCTGGTGCTCGTGGCGCTTCAGAGGGTCGAAAGCCCTCGCGCTCGTCGGAGGACGACCACCGAGCGCACTCTCACCCACCCTTCCACGACTTGTATCACGTCTCCCAGAATCAACCGGGGTCTGCAACTCCAGTCGCGAAGAGGACGAGGAGGGAAGCGGTGGTCGTAGCGGGATGAAAGGTAGGTCGTGGCGTGAAGAAAGGTTGAATGTCAACGTTGATGCTGTGATGCATTCGGTATAGCTCCGCCCCATATTCAGACCCCGCCTCAACCGAATGCCTCGGCGCTGGCCTCGCTGTCACGATGTCGTACGAGAACCCCTCGCACCATGAGCAACGCTGAAGCTGTTGCTCGTTCACTTTGCAAGAATGTCTACCATTGCTCACGAGACGCTATTTTCATTGATGACACGGTCGTCGTTTCGCTGTTTGCCTCTCTTGATCCGGACCGCCCCAGCGCCCATGTTCCTCAGACGTTGGGTGTCAACTTTGAACCCACTGGACAGGCTATGGCTCAGCTGTATGAAGCCTTCGAGGATCAAAAGCGACATTTCAACATACACGATCCCCGCTCCCTCTTAGCGACTGCATCTTCGATTCGCAACAAGCTGGTCCGAGATAGAGACCAGCCCTTTTTCCGAGGGCTATCGCCTCAGGCGTTGGACGTTCTCAAGTGGTGAGCGTTCACGATCAGACCTTCCCTCCAGTTACACATCAACGTCTCACTATCAGGTGCATTGCCGCTCACGCACTCACCATTAACCCTGAGTCGCTGATACGACTTGGCCGAATCAAGAAGGGTCCTCACCACCCCACCGGGTTTTCACTCATCGCTCAGCGGCGTATCGCAAAGGGGTCGACGATTTGGGAGTCGTTGGGGATGTGTCCGAGCGACAACGACACTCCCCACTCCTCCCTCTCCTGCATCACGACTGCGATCGGCCAAGATCAAGAACCCGGGTCGGAGAGGGTTCTTTACGGCCCTCTCCGGATGATGAATCATCGATGTAAGAGCTTCAATGCTGAGGTACAGTCACAGATACGTATATCTTCATGGGTGCCCGCTGACAGGCCACATCCCAGTACGCGTACATACGAGGGACCTCTGCATTCGTCGCGGAAGCACTGCACGACATCGAACCTGGTGTAGAAGTAACCGTTAATTATGGGAAGGAATGGTTCGGAGAGGAGTGCCCTTGTATCGACTGCGCCTTGGAACATCAAGACTCACACGATCCTCCATTCCCCGATCTCTCTTTCGCTCCCATTTCGTCACTGAGATCTCGAAAAGAAAGGACCAAGCTCAGATCCAACGTCCGGTCGGAGGCAACGCACTCTGGCGATAGCGGCGAGTCTCAAAAGAGGGCTAAGAAAGCAAGACGACAGCGAGAAAGGAGGACACGGGCGCGGAGAGAGAAGACAGAGGTAGGGCCTACGAGTGATGACCAGACCGAATATCTGTAGCTTCTATAGTAGATTAGCTTGGATGTTAAAATATACCAAGTCAAATCCAATCAGAGAGGAGAAATTACGTAGCGGCCGCCAGCGATTTAACGTCTCACAACATATATCGGCACATGAATCCAATCTAACCCATCAATACGTCCGACTTGACAGGTGGCGCGGTGCTTCCTTTCAACATACTGTATCAGCCAGCAAACCCCTACAAACAACGCGTCCTTTCGTCAGCCTCCTTCGCTTCCCTCCTTCGACTCCATCCCACCTCATACTGTGAGTGTTTTTTTCAATTGTTCACGGTCGATAGCACCTCGTTAGCGCGACTAGAGCCCGTCTCCAACGAGCACTTGCCAGCTGCCCTCAGTGTGCTGCGACTCTAGTTGCGCAACGCGTCGACGCGTATATCTCGCGTTGTCCATCGATCATGGCGCCAGCTAACTATGTACCTCACACAGGTATCCTCGTGATTTCTAAACCCCCTCCCTGTCTCGAGGAATCGCAGTGCCCTACCTGGCACCGCTTGAATCCTCGAGCTATTCTTACTTCATTACACGTTCAACCCGGAGGAATCGCAGTGCCCTGCCTGGTACCGCTTGAATCCTCTGGCTGTAACTCTTCCTTCTTACGCGAACGTCTCATGGAGTCAACCCTCTCAGAAAATGAACTCTACTGCCGCGATTTTCGAGTACGTTCTATTATTTCCAACTAATCTCAGTCTCACTAACGCGAATCCTCAGGACGTATCAATCAGTTGGCGTATAACTGGGCGACATTCTCTCGTGGTCGAGTATCGCCCTAAGCTGTCGGCTGAGCAGGAGATAGAGCGATCAGGCGCCGAAGATGGGCGTGAAAATGAAGAAGATCTTGACATCCCCGACAATTTAAATAGGGAAATCGCTGGACCGGCTGAGGTTACATGGAGGTTCGTGCTTTCTATCGGAGCGTGGTGGAGTCTCTCGTTGAATACGTTCTAGCCAAGTTCGTCTCGTTTCCTTAAAGGTCAAAGAAGACCAGGACGCACAGGGAGGCCAACTGGACGAGGTGGCGATTACCAGCTTCAACGATACCTCCGTCGAAGATGCCCTGACTGACGACGACCTCGAAGATGATGTAGACGAGTCCTCTCAGGCGCCAATCGTCCCGAAACGCAAATCGAAATTGAAGCGGAAGAGAGGCCAGAAGAGTGAAAAGAGGCGTCAGCACAAGCGAAAAGCTCCGCTCCCGGGTCTAACCATCGCGCAGACGAGGCAGAAGAAGGTAGTTCAGGGTCTTCTAATGCGTACGGTCTTTTACAAGGCCGACCGATTCTCTCTCAACACTCACGCACGAGTCACGTCGACCGGCTGGCACGGTCTCCCTCCCCCCAAAGCAGAACTCCGAGATATCGTTCGTCGATATCGAGACGGGTCCATTTCGGAGCAGCTCTCCCAATTTCAGCAGATACCCTTCGATCCGTAGGTCCTAATATCTCGCACCAATGCACTCTAACTCATCGTATCTCCAGTGCCTCTAAATCCCCCACTGCGCTCATCGATTCGATGGACCGACCGTTCGGTATCCGCACCACCTCCGCCACCTTCCTAGCCAAAATGGAGCAGGAACTTTACCAGGCCATGTACACCCTCATGAACCCCACCCTGAACGACACCCGTGTTCAGAACCGTTCTAAGGGCAACTCCCGAGGGAATCATTTGCAAGCGCTCATGGGTCACCAGAGACCATACCACGACGTTCGTAGCTCTCCCCTTCTCCCGTCAAATACCACTAACACGCAAGTCATAGACGATAATCCTGGTGCGTTGGCACCAAGACAACAGGAAAGCTGTGGAGGAGTTTCTCAACACCGCCTGCATTCAAGAGCTAATGTACGCCTGTTTTACACGTCTCACTAACTCAAGCTCACGATCCCCTCAGCGCCTGGATCAATTGGCTCCTACACGCGTTTTTCCCCTCCATCGCTTTGAGATATCAGAGGTGCGCCGATTGGCACCATTCGAAGTACGGAGTGAGGCCTCTCTTCGGTCTATTCTGGAATTTCTGCATCAATGGAATCTTTCCAGACCAGACCCGCGTCCACACCGACCCACACGCCGACCCCAAGAACGTTGTGGGTGTCTGCATCATATTCGTCTACGTTAAGCCAGGTTAGTCTAGCCGTTCACACCGCTACGTACCTGAGCACTCACCCGCTCGTTTGCAGGATTCGGTTTCGATCACAGCACACGGAGCTGGCTTGTGATCTACGAGGCTGGTATTATCATTGAGCTACCACCCAACGTCGCCTTTTTTTATCCTTCATCCCTATTCATACATTTCAATTACGACGTTTCCAGTGAGTTTGCTCCGCACCTATTGGGAATAGATGCTCAGTCCATTCGACAGACCTTCACATCATACACACGATCGACGGCTCTCGTCCGTCCTTGAGCTCGTGCCGACACTCGAAGGACAAAAACTTCATTGGGCCTGATCTACCTGAAGACGCTCACGGGCGAGGGAGTATCGTTTTCTTTAGTCAAGGCAATCTATTTTCTTCTTCGGAGACTGGGTTCGCAACTCTGGGCGCTGCGCGACGAGCAGGTCACCATGGAACGACCGATATTGACGAAAACTTTAACAAGTATTACGCTCCCTACGGCTCGTTTGAACCTCTCAACTCCAAGTAACCCCTTCACGCACGCCCCCCTTTTTATATACCCACCTGAAGATGGACACTCCAACACCCTTTCCCCGAACAACTCTTTTGAATCTTGTACATGCTACCCGTCGTATTCCACCCACGCACCCAATGTTCCAACGATAATGTCCGCCTTTATTCCTTGCCTAAATGACCATATGGATGTACAGAGTCAAACTCGTTACAATAGATTAGAATTATCCTCCTCGCCGACTAACCCAAATCAAATTTCTACTCGTAGGGTGACCATCGTAGTTGAAATCGCAGCCATTCCTTACCGGAATAAGGACGGAGAGCCGTTACTGGAATACTGCTGGCATTATGGTGGGCCCTAAACGGCGAGACATTCACGATGAGCACGCGACGTCCCTAAAGACGACGATGACGATGAGACTATATCGACGAAGACGACGAAGACGACGGCGACGAGAAAAAGGATAGAGTGCTGAAGTACTTTGAAAACACGAAGAAGAAATGAATTGATACAACGTTAAAGAACATTCGATGCAACGCCTTATGAACCTTTCCTCCATCCCTAGTTCGCCCCCTCGAGCATCCAACGTCCCACTTCATTCGCGGTGTAGTTGGCGACTTTCTTGCCGAGAGACGCTCGACAAAGCGAACACTCTTTGGTCACCTCCTTGGAACACTTGCGGCAGACCGAGTGGCCGCATTCAGAGAGACTTGGGAAGCTTATTAGTGGAATATTGACGTATGTGAGGGGATTATACATACACGACCACGTCTTTCATGACCTCGAAGCAGATGGGACACTCGAGGGCTTTGGTTATTCCCGAACGAAGCTGGGGTTCTCATCAAGAGGCATACCAAGCTGATTGTATGTGTGACGCACCAAGCTTAGCTCCTTGACTTGCATTGCGTGAACCTTGACCTCCGCCTTCAGCCTGGCCACCTCCTCGTCTCGACTCGCACGCAACTCATCAAACTGCCTATTCTGGTCCCTAACCCTCGCTGACAAGTCACGAATATCCTCCTTCTGACGATGTATCGTCTGCTTGTAGTCCCGTTCCGACTGTTCGTTCACCGCTCGAACTCCCTGCAATTCCTCTATCGCTTCCTTGACCTCCTTCAACTTAGATTTCAACCACGCCTTCGTGTTTTCATCTTTCTGTTGCAACTGCCTCCTCAACTCATCCGAGTCCTTGTCCCTCCGGGCTGACGAAGCTTCCAACTCTTCTATATCCTGTACAATTTGGTCAAGTTTCGTTGAGAGAAAAGAGTTGGTCGTCATCGGGTTCACCAGCGTGATGAGAGTGGAAGTTAGAGGCAGGATGACAGCGAAAAAGCAAAGGTCGCCGCGTGATGTCTTAATCAAACCCCACGGTCGTAGGAGCCCGTTCCAAGCAGCTACAAAATACCCAATAACTGAAGTGGGATTGGACTATAAACGCGAGTTAACTGCGATGTCGCTTGGTTGCTAAATAAGATGGGTTAGGCCGTTCCGTTGCCAAATAAGGCAGGTGAGACTACGTGCAAACAATGATTTGTTTGCACACCCTCGTCACCACAGGGCGGAAACGACGAACTTCTTCGACCGCCCTCCAACATGAGCGCCAACTCTTGCTACGAGAACTCACATATACACCAAGATGAGCGAGGTCCGGATTCTCATGCCTCCTCCTCCAACGACCACTGTGGAAATGCCGATCCGCAATCATTCGCCTGAACATTGGGATATAAAAGAAATAGACTGATCCATAACCTGGGTGGGCCAAGGCGTCATTATGTAGACACCGTCAGAGACCTAGAGGGCCAGTTTCATGACTCGACTCCTCCACTTACGTCGAGACCTCTAGTCTAACCATCAGGCGGCAGTCCCTTCATACCTACAGGCGTTGACGTGAGAGGAAAAATACACAGCGGAAGTGTGTTGCGCGATGTCTGTGTAGAAAACGCGAAATAACCAGTTTCAGGGCTCGTACATCGATCCAACTCTACCATCGCCCTCGACTAAGCGTCTTTCACGCCCGATCAACCAGGAAAGCTGATTCGGGTCCGAGATATGAGATACATTGAAGAATATGACACGCTCTGAGGCGGTGTTAGGTACGACGACATGGAGAGGACGAAGAGAAGTTTGTTGGACGATCGCACGATGACGACGGGGATGAGGGTAAGTCGTGTGGACGGAGTTGATAGTAGAGACGGGGATGAAGATGGGTATTAGTACCCCACGTACATGCAATCTGTAGAATGGGAAATGGTGAAAGGATGATGCCGGGGTTACCGGTTCGTAAAGGTGAAGGCTTAGGGGGCGATAAGGTCAACGATACGAACGCACATTCGTCTTATCTTCCTGACCCACTCCTGCGAGTCCATCAGCTCCGAATCTGGTTAACTTCTCCCTACCATGTTTTGTCGGGCTCTTACTTTGCTTTCACCACGCTCTTTGCCTTTTCTGTCCTGCACCGACAACTTTACACGCCGTCTCCTCTGCCTCGTCCCCTTCCATGTACCGCTCGCTGTGCCGTTTTTTTCTCGTTCCACATATTGTGATACGATTCACAGCCCTCGATCTACTTTGTCGTCTTGTTTGATGGCTTTAACGATCCTGGCATCACCAGTACGCCTTGGCTATGCTCTTCAAACTTTATTCCTCTCAGACTACTTTCCAGCTCGCGGCCTTAACGATATTTGGTGTTTTGGTACGCAGGAATACTCGTGGAAGCAAGTCCAGCTCAAAGAGACGCCGCTCAATGGCTCGTACGTCGCCACCCTCGATCCCTGATTCCACTCTCACTCCAATTGTCTCGCTTTTTCTCTTCGTCCTCGTCCTCCCTCTCGTCCCTCAACTCAGCCTGGTACACGACCGAAAGACCTCAAAGCGGATTCCCGTTCCTTCCGACGCAAGACAGGATGACAGAGAAAGGAGTGGAGGGAAGGTACGTTCTGACCCTCGAATCATGTCACATTCCCTCCACCTTCTCCCATCATTCGTCGATCCCTGTCAACGTTTTTACAAAGATCTGAAGCTGATTTTGTCTTGATACTGACGATTCCAAGCCCAAGGTACAACACGATGTTAGCTGTGCTAAGATTTGTACGCTCCCTCCTTCACTCATACTCTTTCCTTCACTTTTCGACACCCGACATTCTCATTCCATTACTAACTCGTTCTCTCCCCTGGACCAACGTGTATGTCGGTATATTTGAATGCGGGTCGAAAGAGTACACCTTGGACGACTTCTTATACGTAGATTTTTACAAGATGGACCGGTTCGTGTGTTGGAAGCAGAGCGAACTGGCCGTACGACCCGAGGGTGGGGAGAACCAGGAGTCTTCGAGTGATGAGGAGGATGACAAAGACGGCGATGAAACTGGGGACGGGAGTGATGTTGGGGTCATAGGGTACGGAGGCTGAAGGTGAATGGGAGAACGGGAATACCAGAGGCGAGGATGAAACGCGAGGAGCGGTGTTGAGAGGGAGGACAACGCCGATGAGGACGAACCAGATGAGAAATTCAAAGACAAGGGGAAGCCTAACAAGAAGGAAAAATCGAATAACAAAGATGGAGATGCTCAGGCCGTCGCCCCAGAAGCCAGTGCTTCTCCAGACCCTAAAGACGAAGAAAACCTCGATGACGACTCGACCGACCTTGAAAGCAAGCATCAGCATTCATGTCAAGCTCTAAAACGACTCCAGCGACGAGAGGTTAAACTGGTGGAGACGTACTGAGTGCGCCTTCGCCTGGAGAAACATTGGCCATAGGTTATGCTAGAAGTCATACGTTTATTTCAGTTCATCGTATCGATTCTACTTTACGCATGCGTTTTTGCAATAGGTGGCTACTGGACACTGAAAGCAGCAGGTACTAACCTCTGCACGAGCGGCGACCTATGCACTTGGTCCCTCGAATAGAGAATCGTATACAAGAAAGCTGCGACTCACGAGAGCCTCGAGACACGTCCAAGCAGATACGAATCGCTCTGACTTCTTAGTACCTCTGTCTGATCAATCACAACGACTCGGGTGTCTGTTCAGGCGGGGCTAATGGACCTGTCACTACGAACGCCATTGGGCTCTTAGCTCTGTATTTTGACTCTACAACTACGAAGAGATAGAATCATCCTTGTCAAACAGTCCCTTCTGCAAACGAATGACCACGACACGTCACCCGATCACCATACACATCAAGACTCTATCCTACGTCTCTCCTTCCAGCAGTTTCTCAGCTACCGCCTTGAGGGTGAAATTCTGAGGAGGGTGGCCACAGAAAGGAGCTCGACACATTGGACACTTCGCGTGGGGCTTCTCCTTACACCTGTCGACGCACTCCTTGCACAGCGTATGACCGCATTGACCGACACTACCCTCACGTCAGAATGGAAATGTTACAGTAAGCGAATCATGACATACATCGAAGGCAACGCCATCCTCTGGAAGCATATTGCACAGTCCAAGAAACCCATGACCTGCAAACGCAGTCAGGCGAGAACGTTGTGAGCAGGTGCATTGAGAAAGCGTATACTCACAGAATCCCGTTCGCTAGCCATGACGTTCCTTTCATCAACGACAGCCGCCAGTTCGGCCTCGAGTTGCTCGATCTTCGATCTTTGCTCCTTGATTTTGAGGTCACGATTTGCCACCATCTCGTCGGCCATCCTCCGTAGCTCCCGCCTTTCCTTTATCCCTCGGTGCTTCTCTTCAGTTGCCGAAGCTAGCATCCTCTCATATCTCCGCAGCTTATGGCCCTGCTCGTTGATTTGCTGATCGCGGAAAGAAACTGCCTCCCGAGCCTCCGTACGAAGTGAAGAAGACTCCATTATTCCGCGGTTCCTCTCCTCCGTCACAACTTGCAGTCGCTTTTCCAGTTCTCCAATTCTCGACCCTCGCTGGTGGATGATCTGATCCTTATCCTTCAACGCTTGCTCCCCCTCCTTCAAAAGATTGTTCATTCCTTCCCTCGTGGTTAGGGGTTAGGTTAGGGTTAGGGTTAGGGTTAGGGTTAGGGTTAGGGTTAGGGTTAGGGTTAGGG
>JAMZDL010000307.1:0-17068 GCA_027579765.1 Candolleomyces efflorescens
ATGGAAGTCGTGCCGGAAACAAAGATGAAAGGACCTTTCTTGACAGCGCGAGAGTAGCCGAAGACCGCTTCGTAAGGTTTTGCGGTGCGGTGGTAAGTGGTTTGGGAAGGGCCGTTGAAGGAGGTCGACATGTTCTAGCGATCGGAGGCAATGGGTATGGGTTTCCAAGCCCGTCGCCTGGGTGTCAACTTATAGGCGAAATGGTGCCCCTGTATGAGTCATTTCGTAGATCAGATCGAGTCAATAGGTTATCGATTCGACGGTCCTCGTGAACGAGGAGGAGAAACGGTACAATCTGTTCTTAAGAGTATAATACAAAGTACAAGAGTAGAATTATATCAACCGGAGCATGGAGAACTTGAATTGGCTGCGCATCGCGTTCCCAGTGAAAGGACGACTCGGAGGGCCGAGGGAATTAAAACTGTGAAAGGGCTACAGCATTGAACACGGTGATGGAGCAAGGGTTGATTTAGCAGGTGCACTCAGAGGCCTTGCAGGAGCAGCTGTAAATAACCCGTTAGTCATTCCTTTCCCATCGAGGATGAATAATACATACTTGGTGCAAGTGCAAGTGCTCGATCCGCAGCCGTTGTTGGCGTTGGTAGGCTGTCCGGAGCAGGTGCAGCTAAATGCGAAAGCAAAAAAGGTATCGTAAGCATACTCGTATGACGAGAACGGTGCAAATTATCCGTACCTAGTGCAGCATGTGCAGGAGGTGCAAGTGCACGACTCGCTGCCGCAGGCGAAGGAGACAGGGACGGCGACAGTTCGGGAGACCTGAAGTGAACGCAGGGGAGAAGAGTTAGTGAGTAATCGTAGCATCAATGATCATAGCAAGCATACCATGATGTTGTGTCAGAGTTAGTGTTGGTGATTGAGGTTTGAGTGTGAGTAGTTTGAAGGCGATTTGATGCTGGAGAATAGGCGAAGAGGTGGACCCCTTATATACCCCACGGAAGTTGTTTGCTCCGTGTTTACAATAATCCATTCCAGCACCCCAGAGTGGGTGAGCGGCGTCATAGGACTCATCCACAAAATGCCTCATCTGTGGCTGTGAGGGTGAGGCAAATGTGCGCAGCCAATGAGTGTCGTGCATCAGTCAGAGATTAGATAAACGGATCAGTCAGCTCCGAGCCAAGCGAAGAGCCATTTTTTGGATGAACGCCCTATGGGAGCCTATGGGTCTCCACGCGTTTGAACTCGGAGGAGACTAACCGGACCAGGGCCTAGGAAGGAGAAAGGTGCCCCACGAAAGCTCTAGAAGGAGAATGTAAGACGGTAACGTGCTCAGAGGCCTGCAGAGGCTGTCTCAATCCGAGGATCCTGAGAAAGGATGACTAGAACCTAGGCTTTAGACTCGCACGACCCAAAGTCGGAGTCATCTGAATGTGCTCGGTACGCACATAGAAGATAGAGGGTTTTTGAAGCCGGTGATTCATCTGTTCGCTATCATTTTCTCGCCTCGAGCTTAGAAATTGCCGCCAACGAGCCCACAGTCACCATCGGATATGGTGTAACGGCTAACATTGCCGCCTCTCACGCGGCAGCTCGGGGTTCGATTCCCCGTATCCGAACTTTTTGCCCCCCAAGAAAACTGCATAGTGAAATGAGAGGAGTAGACTGTAGGCGAATATGTAATCTAGTAGCGCAACGAATGGCCAAAAGCACCAGCTCCTGAGATCTTTTGTCCCCTTTATCTGCTGCTCCATCGCTATTACCCGCCTCACCGAACTTAATCAACGTAAAGTGGCCTTCGACTTTAACGAGAGAGAGCAGTATCTTAAGTCCAAGGTTGATCAGGTTTCTTGACGATCGACGAGCCAGTCTCGAGCAAATTGCAGACAAAGCTCCAAGGCTCGCTAAGTGCTTCCTTTGATGGGTGTACGGAACGCCTCCCTACTTCCACTGCTTTGGAATCGGACTCGGAAACGGACTAGATCGTTGACAACTGAGTGCATACCAAGGCGGGGCAGTATTCCACCAATGTGGGAAGTGCACTGGAGTGCACCGCCTCTGTGCAAAGATTTGGTTCACCCACCTCAACTGATTTTTCGGTTCGCTTAGCTACCCGTTGCCTCTTTGAGACCCTCGCCAACCTCTTACGGACTCTTTTCTCGTTTGAATGTTCTACCAAGTTCCGTATCCAAGCAGACACAATTTATTCCGCATTTTATGGACCAGTGCGCTATTGGTCTTGTTTGTACGCCATTCGTGTACATACAAGAACGAAAACATGTATATACGTAGCGTAGGCAGAACAGCTTCGGCCGTGTTCATCTTTCCTGAAGCCATCGTCCTCAGTTTCAATCGATCTCATTCTCCTATAATTCCCTCATCGCTACTACCGTCGTCGTCACCTTCGTCACTTACGTACCTAATAGACCCCAAGCTTCTCCTCAATGCCTCACACCTAGATCTCTTCTGTGTAACTGGATCCCGAGCATCGTTGTCCCGAACCCGCCTCATGTCATCTCTCTCTTCTATTTTCCTCTCACCCCGGGCTCACATCTACACCGGAGTGGTCACATTGGTGCGGAGCGGAATCGCTTGGTCGCGAAGTGCACGACGAGGACCCTGCAGAAACAAACCTTTCGCTCACTTCGTTGTGCACAGTTCTTGACGATGTTTATCTCTGCCATCTCCTCATCAGCTCCTTGACCACTGCATCGGGCCCGGGCTAAATTGTCCGACTCGGACTCCAGGGACAGACGAGGTAAATCAAACAGGTCGCGATCGCCAAGCATCGGGATGGGCCGTATATCGCCGTGAAACGTCTACCAGCTACTTCCCCTCGTCCGTCTGGGCCCGCACAAACCTGGTAGTCACACCCTCGAATGAAGAAGTTGCTTCAGCAAAAGATGAGAGGGAGATAGCAAGGACGGTGAGTTTGAACTTTGCTTTCTTCGGTTTTGTGCGGCTGCCGAATCAGGGATGCGCCGGCGCGCCCGCTTTCTTTAAGTCTGTCTCGAGTCGACGCCGGATGTAGTTGCGTTGCATGTCGTTTATAAACTGGGTTTTTGTTCGATTTGAGCCCTTGACAGCTCGCAACCCACACTCCTTTCTGCCTGCCAACCATGCAACCGACTGCCCTCCTCGCAATTCTGGGAACCCTCGCAGGGTTGGTCGCACAAGGAGCTGCGACACCTACACCTACCTTTCCCAATCTTGCGCCTAGGGTCCAGGCCTCTCCCCAACCTTGCGCGCAGAGATATGTCTGCCCTGAACCGAGGCCGTACCCCAACACACCAGACACTGGCGATGACCCTGGCCCGACCCGCTTCAAATGCCGTATCGGCCAGAGCGCGAACGACGCCAACTTCGCGTTCTGTATCTACGAGAAGGTAAGCCGACCATTAGTGACCCTCCATCCGCAGTAGCTTACACCTACGTACCCACAGGACACCGGAACTCTAGTTGGCGCGACGCCTAGCGGTATCCAGAGCCTTTGTTGGGAAAGCGGGATGCCTAATCCTGCATGCCCAAATCCTGCGAGACGCGCACTCCCAGTTCGTCGAAACGCGGACCCTCAACAGCTGGCTGATCATGTCTTGATGGAACGGTTCTCCAAGGCTAAGAGAAAGTAACACCTTGTCTACTCCTCACGCCCGCATCGTTGGACTATGACTTTTTCTCGGACATTGGACTTTTGGAATCTAGGATCTCTTATAATTGAATGTTAGGGTCACTGTCGACGACGCTCTTTTTGACTACATATCGTTTTTGGTGGTTACATGATATACATGGGTTAATACACGCTTTTCGGCCTCGCTGGTGCTCTACATGTTATCAGAATTAGACAAAGAACCGGCCCTCGAAACCAGATAGCTCGAACAGAAAGCCGTATTCAGTCTGACTGATCCCAGATTGTCATCAGACTAAAGAGTCAGATCGTGTACATCGTGCCGTTGTGAATACTCTTTTTGAAGAAAACAGATGAGCGAAGTGAGGTGCTCCAGAAATGAGTATGGACCCGAACGGCGGTAGCCTCCGTCGTCCCTAGGGCCCACTGGCAATGAAGAGTCAACGCACGCATCATCTTGACAGTTATTATTAGGGCGTTCGTTGAGCTGTTCCTCCTATCAATCGATGTGAATCGCATACGCGGATGAAACTGTATTAGATCGACCCTCGAGGCATTTGTTTTTGTGGAGAGTCCGGCATAGTTTTTGATATTACGAGTGATGGGTTTTGGTGAATTCACACGACCAAGGTCCGAGGACTTCAAGTTGCAGTTGAGCACAAGTGATGGATACATCACATCTTGTACTTGCTGAGTATGTAAAACGAAGAATGGCAGCACGCAAGGAAGCGTTCTCCAACGCCATAAGGTGCAGCCCTTGTTGGCTCGTGGTTTTGCTGAGGTAGAAGAGTGGCAGATAATCTCCTCTCTCTGGTAGAAGGAATTTTTCTATCACCATTGACGTACGAGTCAATGGTGCTTTACCGGGAAGAATGCGCTCATTTAGAGCGAAGGTAGCTGACCCCACGATCCCGGTGGAGATGCTGAAGCCAGCGGGGGCTCTGGAGAGGTATATAAAGGCTGTTCAAAGCGAAGAGAGAGCGGCACTCAGCCCCCACTCGACCAATCACTCTATTCACTTCGGATTCAGTGAAAGCCTCAACAGAAATGAAGTTCTCCTCTGCTTTCCTTCTTGCTCCGTTCATCCTCCTTGCCTCTGCAGCTCCAAATACAAACCCCACGACGGCGGACCAACCTGTCAAGGACAGAATTGCTGCTATCAGCCCCGTGGAGTCGGATGCGCGTGCTCTGGTTCCTGGCATTGTCAATGCAAACGGTGTCAGCTTGAGGACATGCGCGTCAAACACTTGCAAGGCTGTCGGCCAATATAACAGAGGCCAAGCCATTATTATCGTATGTCGGAAGTATGGCCCAGGTGTCCTCGGATTGGAGTATGTCTACTTCCAGCTTGTCTTCCTTCCAATCGAGTTGCAGACTGATGACTTTTCGACCCATTCGCTAGGTGGTGGGACCAACTGAACAACGGCCTCTGGATCTCCGACTACTACGTGAACCGGACTGGACTCCCTGGCCTCTGCTGAAGCATCTTTCCGGCAAATAGTGACGTGCAAGACGATGTTCAAGCTTTTAACCCCTAACTCGTTTGGCAGGTTTGATGGACACCTCAGATAGGGTCTGATAGCGTACTTATTACTGTACATACGCACTCGGTATTCTGCCTAAATGCTTGTTAAGCACTTGTTCAAGCCTCCATCATCCACACCACCAACACTACCCAACAATGTCCATCTTTTTGAATTTCTAGTACCACACTCCGCCAAGATAGCCAAATCGGTGGTGACAGCGAAGGAGTGTACCGAGGTAGGTGCTGGCGTAAGAAAGAGGCCTGCTGCAGCTGAAGACCTGGACGTTGAAGAGAATACACATTCGGTCAGCTTCAGAATCAGAGGCGGCCATTTCAAAGCACCTATCATCTCCAGACTCCTGTAATTGTGCCGTCTCCGCCTTACACGATAAAAGGAAGTCGTCATTTACGTGTATTGGGATGAAGGCCGACGTCGTCAAACAATGAGCTAGTACTTTTGATACATGATTAATCGCCAGCATCAACTTGTTGAAAGCATACAACCATCGACTGATCACTCGGATCGATAATAAAACCACCTCTCAACCTTCTCCAACTCCGGCTGCCCGCCCCAAAACTCCCTTTCAAACTCGAGATGGTCGCGGATACTAAACGTCGCCTCTACCGAGCGGATCTTCCGTACCAAAGGACTCAGTCCCTGCCTAGTCTTGACCATCTTTGAAAGCCCACAGACCGCAGGTCGGTAATCATACAGCGCAAGCCGAAGATGCACGAGGTTCGGTACGGGGATCCACTCGATCGGAGTCTCGCTATCCTCGATTTTTAGACGCTCTAATAAGACACTCATCTGAGTGCTCCGGACTTCCAATTCCTCCACAGTGGTCATGGAGGGATGCATAAGAAGCGGGTAGAGGTGGAAGTCGTTGTTGGCGTCGACGAATGCAAAGGTGCGGAGTGCCACTTTGGAGCGTTTGAGCATTTCTTTGAGGGAAGTGAACAGGGTCCCTGCGAGGGACCTATCACCGCCGGCTGGAAACCCCGTACGAATGGAGAGGTCGGAGAGGGCCGGTGCTTCGAGGCAGTTTAGGAGTGGGATGAGACTCCTATGCGAGCCGTGAGTGCCGATGAGGGTAAACTGCTTCAACACAGGCAAGTGGACGATCGCTTCCTCGAGTCGACCCAAATCGCCCGCATTCCTCTGGGAAAATTCAGAGATCACGATAAACGTCACATCCAGGTTTTCCAAAGATTGAAATCGGGAAAGTATAGAGAAAAGCAGAGGGTTACCCTCCAACGCAAGGTGAATCTTGAGCGTCGTGAGGCTAGCGGGAAGAACGTCGCGGAGAGTACGAGCACAGTCCAAGTCCCAATCCTGGTGCGAATGATCCCTTTCGTAAAACTCGACCTGTCGAAGACCCATCGAGCGCTTCACAAACTCAACAGATCGCTTGGAATTCCATAAGTTAGGCCGAAAGCATAACGAGTGCAGCTGATCCGCTGGCTCGACAGGACGAAGAAACCGGTGCATGGTAGGCAACAACCAGTCAAACTGGATCGTCAAAGACTTCCACCGTGCACTTTGTCTGCCCAAAGCCTCGAGTATCCCTTTGATGCTGGGTTCCATCATATACGAGATGCATCGATTCGGAGCCTGTAAAGTCAAGTCCAAAAGGCGATTTCCAGAGTTCGGAAGCCAGACTTTTTCGAGGATGTTGAGCAGCCCAGGCGACGTTCCACGGATGTGAATGGTGGCCCACAGCTCGGGCGCCGAGAAGGTGAGTCGACGCCAGTCCTTGCAGACGTGGCTGAGCATCAAAGGGGTGGTGCGGTTGGTGGCATGGGAGGCGATGAACGGTCTATACCCATCGCCTTCCGACTCTCCTCCTTCAGTTTGAGGCGGGGCTTGCGCCCGGGTTGGCGCAAAGTGGGTCAGTTCGTCGTAAAGCGTGGAAGTGGGTTGGGCACTGCCGACCGTGACGGGCCCAGCAAGAACTGGAAGGTGAACCGCACAGTCGAAGATTTGAATAAGAGTTTCGTTCGCTAGTCGTAGGATTGAGGGGGTGGAGACGAGGGTGGCATCGGACTGGCGGCTCATCGTCGAAGCGGTTTGGAAGAAAGAATGAAAGTGGCAGAGGGCTGCTCAGCGTTCTTTAGTACGTGCAGCCACGGGAACAAGATAAAGGGCGGTGCTTGAATTCTTCGGATCCTTTGTGCCAGAGATGCCGAATACATAGCGGCCTGCAGGATTGAGTAGGGTGATCTGGATTAGAGTATATTTTATAGCTACACGATAGATAAAGTCGATAGATGTCAGCGGGAAACAAGACCAGAGTCCAACTCACTGTCCAGCAATTCGAACCCTTGCCTTCACCTGCTCCAGAGCTCTCTCCAAATCCACCTTCGCAGTTGCCTCAAGGACAAAACGGTCGACCAAAGCTGGAATAGCGTCATATGGTAGCAGCACCTGGTGCTTGTTCGGTGTATCGAGTGCGGGAGAGGTGGAACTCGAAGCAGAGGAGGGCGGAGGGAACTCTCTGTATAGCTCATCGAGAGCCTTGCTAGGTTCCGGTACGATGGCTTCGTTATTGAGCAGAGCTTGGAGATACTCAGAAGCTTTCATGGCTACGAAAAGAGTTGTATAAATAACAGAAGGTAGAGCCGAGGAAGTCGAAAGCGCACCTCGATAATGGGACCATACCCTCCACGCGCAAAAGAAAAAAGGCAGGTTCGGGATAATTGCTAGAAGACCTCCCGGTCCTTTAGTCAATGACCTGACGAGGCATGGTGTATGGATAAAGGTACGCACGTATCAACTTCAAGGGGAACGTAACTGGCGTAAGTAGTACCCATAGATAAAACCGATTCCGGTGGAGAGGTATCCGGTTGTCGACGTACTCCCTAAGCTCCCTCAGGGCCAGGTCGGGAGTGAGCACAGAGGGTGGGTATAGAAGAGGTATCTAGTCGGATTCAAATAACATTTCAGCGCAGTCCAGCCAAACTGAAAAGAGAGAATGAGGGAGAAGCAGACAGACGTACCCGGACATGCGAAGGGACCTCCACCTTCCCACCAACATCCAACAAATCAGGTACACCAATTTCCTTCCTGTTTTCCGAAAAGCTCCTCTTCCTCGCCCGGTTGAAAGGTATACTCGGACCCAACGTAGGGTCGATACTCTTCAACGCAAACTCTTCAAAATCGATACTGTTAAAGTACCGTTCGCCTGCTTGGTGTACACTCAGCTGTATGTATCCACGCCCACCATTAATCAAACGTGAATGGCAAAACGATGAAACGACGCACCCTCCACCCTCCAGGAGCTCTCCCAAAGCCGTCCCACATCCCCACAACCTTTCCCTGCGCCCACCTCCCCAAGCGGCTCACTCTTCCTTCCTCGACACCTTCATTCTGCCTCGCTTTGAGGTCATCCAGAAGCTGGAACTGGTAGTACGTCAATGGACCGAGGGTTTTGTTCGTCCCATTTCCGAGTCTGGGTACCAGCGGTCTTGATAAGGGTACTCCGATAATTCTTGCAGACGTTTTGCCCCGGAGAAGGAGATTTCGAGCGAGGGGGGTTGGTATTGGCATCTGTGGGTTCCCTTTCGCAAGAGTTACGCAGAGCTATGTAGGTGGTTTCCTCGTACGGAACGAGGCAAAGTGGTAATCGTAACCGAGGAAAGACGGTATGTGGAGAGCAGCTGAGGAGAGACCGTTGCGCAGCGCCCACAAGTTTCGAGGTATATGTTGAGTACGACGGAGGAGCAGGAGTAATGACTTATGACATTGTGCCGACCGACCACGACTACGACGGAAACTGTGGACGTTGATGGCAAGCCGTGAATGTGACGCGTTGAAACACGCAGTGCCGCCGGCCGCTCATGACAGCATCAAGAGGTGCCCATTGCGTCATACTTTGTCGTGAATCCTCTAGTGTCCGGTCCGACGACGCAATCACCCAACAATCACCTCGTCCATCCATAGCACGATTCAACGTTCAACCCCAGTGAAAAATCGATCAGAGATGATCTGGCGGTGAGGGAGACTACGAGTAAAATAGGCAATATATCCGGAATCCAGAGGGATCGTCAGAATCCTCAGAATTCCTGTAGATCGAAATTGTAAATGAGATAGATCGAATGTATAAATGGATAGATCGACCCTCAATCGACCAGTAGACTGACGTCAAGCATGCAGGAGGCCAGTGGAATAGCCACCAAGGCAGTTGCTTCCCACGGCATGTCGAGATTCGAATCATTGAGCACCTGTCGTCGCCGCATCGTGCTCGTCTCTTTCTCCCTTGTCCTCTTTCCTCTCTGTCTATGTCACTAACCTACCACACCCTAACCAAAATTTTGGAAGGACATTGAAGCATGTCGGAAACCCCAGCACAATATGCCGGAATCCAGAAGAAGAAGAGAGGCCAAGAGCGAATGCCATGCTGGTGCAACAACTGCAATGGCGCCGTCGTAACCAGGAAGACGTGGAACCGACATTCCGCAAGCAGTGCTCAGATTAATGCAACTGTATCCCGCTCCACCAAAGGCTCTAAAGCTGCCCGTACGTGTGCTTTTGTGGATGCATTTCCGACAACAGGCTGAGCTTGGATTCTTTGAATTACAGGGCGCCGTAAGAAAGGCAACAGTGCAAACTTAAATCAGAGGGAAATCGGAGAACATATGGGCAGAGGAGAAGACCAGGGGATGGCTGGCCCAAGTCCTATGGTGCGTTCTTCGGCCATCTATTTGTGTATATTCAACCCACAGTTATTGCAGGAACCCGATGTCGACGAACATCGGTCTCGTGGCTCCAGAAATTCTCAAATGGACCTGGATAACGACCCTCTTGGCTACGATCAATATCCAGGCCATGTAATTACTTTGAACACACCAATATACTTTCTTTGTAACGATTTTTTGAGCAGGACTTGCCAGCGCAGGAGGTCTTGTTGTCTCGATCTCTGCCCTCTCCTCCCCCCATGTCTCCACCGCCAATGCAGTCTCCGTCGCCATCTCCTCCACCTCGGTCGCCATCTCCGTCGTTCTCAGTAACCTCGGATGTTGACGAAGCTCAAAGCATCCGAGCTGCCACCCCGGATTCTGTACAGGAGGAACTGGGTCCCCGTCCAGAGTCTCCTGTGGGTATATCTGTGATTGAAAATACCTCAGGTAGACCTGGCGAAGCAGATCCAACCACAGAAGATCAGGAGAGTGTGCCTGATTCTCGGATTGAGGGTGTTCGCCTTGCGGATAGCTTCATCAAGCACATTCGAGAGGCCACACTGGATGGCGACAAGCTTACTGCTGCTACTCTCAAGGCACTGCGAGAGCCTACTACCACTCCATATCCGCCTCTCAGTGATGTCGAGCAGCTTTCTCTGAAGCTGTACATTGACTGTTCTGGCGCGTCAGAGAGTGTCTATAGCAGGGTCAAGCAGACTGTCGAAATCGAGCTTGCCGAGAAATATCCTTGTGGTCTCCTCTCACTTTACAAGGTGCGAGCTTTGGTAGAGAAGATAACTGGTGTGGTTGCTGTCCAGGATGACATGTGCATTAATTCGTGCCATGCATTCACTGGCGATTGGGCGACACTGGACAAGTGCACTATCTGTGACGCACCGCGCTACAATACCAAGGCTCTTCAGTCCAATAAGAAAATACCGCAGCAGCAAATGTGTACCATCCCGCTGGGGCCGCAGATACAGGCAATACGGCGCTCGGAACCTGGCTCAGAGGCACTGAAATATCGGTCACAAAAAGTTGAACAGATACTCAAAAACATTCAGGAGGACGGCGACCTTGCGTATGATGACGTCTTTTGTGGCAAGGATTTCCTCGAGCTCCACCAGCGCCATAATATCACAAAGGACGACATCGTCGTTGGATTTTCCATCGACGGTGCACAGCTCTACCAGGACAAGAAATCTGATGCGTGGATTGCCATTTGGATCATCTACGACTACGATCCAGCCACCCGTTACAAGCGAAAGCATATCCTTCCAGCACTTGTCATTCCTGGTCCCAATAAACCAAAAAACCTCGACTCTTTTCTTTTCCGGAGCTTCTACCATCTGTCGGCACTTCAACGGGAGGGACTCAAAGCCTTCGACTATTGCCAGCAGATTATAATCAACACCCACCTTTATTTCATCCTTGCAACTGCAGACGCTGTAGGGCTGGTTGATGTCGATGGTCGGGTCGGGCACCATGGTGCTCAAGGCTGCCGTGTCGGGTGTCCGATGAAAGGACGCCACAAGCCAGGGTCAGGGCACTACTATGCGGCTCACCTGAAGCCTGCAACCACCACAATTGTCACCTGCGACCATGCCGATTATGACTTCAACAACATTGTTCGCCCCTCCCTGGATCAGTATTGCTCTGACTTGGAAAAGGTGCGTTTCTTGCTTAATCAAGTGGGATATTGTTCTGACTTTGTGTTCCGATCCAAAGGTGCGACTTTCACAGAATCAAACAGCGTACGAGCAGAACCGAATGGCGACCGGCATTTGCAAGCCCTCCATCGTTTCTGGACTCAATCCAGAAATGACACTACAGCCGCCAAGGTGCTTTACCGTTGACCTCATGCACCTGTTTTACAATAATGTTCCAGTGCTATTTCTTGCTCTTTGGCGAGGAAACATCCGTTGCGAGAATACCGACACCAAGGACGCATGGTTCTGGGTTTCGCTGACAGGAAAAGACTGGGAACAGCATGGGCTTGACGTGGCCAATGCTGGGCAGTTTCTTCCGTCCCTATTCCATCGAGTTCCACGTAACCCTGCACTCAAAATCTCCAGCTCGTACAAGTGCACCGAATACAACACCTACTTTTACAAGCTCGGTCGAGGTTTATTCCGGAAATACCTCCCTCTCAACGTCTGGAAACACTACTGCCTTCTTGTCCATGCGGTCGATATTTTAGCGCAGCGTTCAATCACCCCCGCGCAGATCACAGATGCCCATGTCCATATCGTACGATTTGTCGCCGGTTTTGAGACCCTTTATTATCAGCGCCGGGAGGATCGGGTCCATTTCTGTCGGCCTGCACTTCACACACTCCTTCATACACCCTCTGAGGTGTTTCGCATTGGTCCAGGAGCGTATGCAACCCAGTATACAATGGAGAACATTATTGGTGACTTAGGAGGCGAAATTCGGCAGCACGCAACACCTTTTGCCAACCTCAAGCAAATCGCCCTTCGTCGGTGCCAGATTAACGCCATCAAGGTCATCTACCCTGAAGTAGATCTAGACGCAAAGATCCGACTTCCCAGGGGCTCCAAAGATGCAGGCAATGGCTATGTTCTTCTGGGGCCCAAAGCTCCTCGTGCCGAGTCGACACACAGTCCTTCATTTGGGGCAGTTGGTGCCCTTATCAGGTCACAAGTTGGAATGGATTTTGTCCGTCGCTATGGCCGCATTAGTCTTCCAAATCGGCAGTACGTACGCAGCCTCTACTCTGAGAGTAGATATACTCTGAAAAGCCGTCGAGTCTCTCGGATGGCAAAAGTACGCTTTTTGTTTGATGATGCTAACAGTAAAACTGACGACAATTTAGATAAATATCAACGGACAAACTCAATTTGGCGAGGTTCAATTCTATTTTTTCAACTCCGAGCTCCAAGCAAAGGTCGCCATCGCCCTCTTTGGCCCTCGGATAGACTCTATCTATTATGAATCGTCCCAAACACTGTGGGCTTGCACTTATCCTGACCACACAAACCCTGAACATTTTCGAATCATCAGTGTTACGGATATCGTCTCTTTAGTGTCAATGCAGCCACTCCCAAAACTTGAGACAGATCCTCCCGGTGACCTGTGGTTTGTAGTTGAAAAGTCTGGTTTAGAAGACACCGAGATATTTACACCTCTCGAGTTACTTAACGAACACTTGAACGAGACTTAGGATCACCTAATACAGACATTTATAATAGACATCAACGTTATGTGCTTCTTTATCATCTTTTTCATTAACCACCTGCTCAGCAGCTCATACTATTATGTTTGAACCTTTATCTGACAAGCCCTCTCCATTGACAAGCACCCCAGACAGACTCCGGCAATTCTGCACTTGCTCAATATGTGACCGAGCCCAATTAGCGCCGAATTCACCCCCATCAAACTCACCCCCAGACTTTACCGGGATGTCGCCTGTCAACCGATGGGAGTACATACTTTGGGAGGAGCAGCAAAAACCCCAAAAAGATCCAACTCCATCCATCTCTTTGCCCAGGACACCCTCAACCCTGCATCCACCTTCCGAGGTGGACGATATCACTTACTCCGGCAACGGAAAGAAGCGCGCCTATTCTTGTGGGCCATCTCCTGAGAATAGGCCAGAGGCTAAGCGCTCTCGGATCTTCAGCTCACCGGTGCCTGAGTCTGGTGATCCAATTTGTGCCTTACGGGTATGCTTCCATTTTTTGTTCTTGTGTTTTTTTGATATTGACATTGCGAGAAAAAATTGTAGACTGTCGTGCACAGTTGGCCCCTTAGTCGGACTCCCTCTCCTGAAAGAGAGCTTCGCCACATCCCAAGTACCTCAACATCAGAACCTGTCATCCCTGTGGCACTCAAGAAACGCCTTGATGACCTCAAGCAGTCTCAAGAGATGTACGAAAAGAAGGCTCACTCATTGTTGAAAGCCTTGCAAAGGGATGAAGAGAATGCAGAAAGCGCACTTGAAAATGCTCATTATCGTCTTCGCTACTCTAAAAACCGACACCGGACCTATGCTCTCTATATGATTTTGGATGGCCTTGTCGACAAGGCTTACTGGTGCGATGAGGAGTGCGGGGAGGAGTGCGGTCACCAGCAGCTCATCCAGAGCAAGGAAAACGCACTTAAAGATCTCTAGATTTTCATTTCCTGGTATTATGTCTCCCCCTACTATTAATCATACATATTATTTCATCTTGACCCAGCCGTACCTTGGAACTTGCAACCTTTGTGACGAGTTGCGAGCCCTCGAAATGCTCAACGTAGAGTTTCCTTTTTTGGATACTGTTCCATCATTTCTGAACGCGCTTCCGCTCCCTTGCCTTTCTCCTCCTTGTTCCCATCTTCGCCTCACTCTCTCTACACAGGAATCGACTTGAATTTGGCTGGAGTTGACGGTCTCAACATGGAGGATATGTTTGGCAGATCGCCAAGCAGATCGCCAAGACCGTACCCATCCGCTCAGCAGTATGCTGGGTCTCAGTCTCGCTCACACACCAGAGGCTTTGACACATATTCTAGCATGGTAAGAGATCTTTTGTTAAAAGACCATGTTTTTGGATACTAATGTCATGGCTCCAGAACCGAGATGAAAGCCATACCCGCCGCCAGAGCTATAATAGTGGCTATGGTAGCACTGCCAATAGCGCGGTGAGCATTTTCCTCTGGCATTTTTCGTGAGCTCTCTAGCTGACCTTCTCTATAGTTTTCCACTCGGTACAACTCTCCTGAGCCACGGGCCCCGTTTGCGCCATCTGCACCGCTTGCCATCGACAACCCGGCTCATTTCACCAAGTATCCCCCATACTCAATCCTTTTCGGCGAGTTCATGAGACTCTCGGGCGCTCATGAGGGTTTAAAAAGCGAACTTGCTGCTGCAAAGTATGTATTAGTTATATTTTTCCGACACATTACTGAGTCTCGCGGCAGAGTCAACCTGAATATGCTCCAGCAGCTCCTCCAACGCCAACCACCATCGCCCAGTGCTGTGCCATTGTCGTCACCACTTGTACCATCAAACTCAGCGGGACAACGTGGCGTAAACTCGGCTTTGCCAGCTGCCAGCATCTCCATCTCACTGGAGGACCGAAAAGAGTACGGTTCTCCTCTCAAAAAAGCAGAGTACCCGAACGCCAAGTTTTGGGTCAAGAAAGAATGGAAGACCTACTTTGACAGCTACGGCGATCGAGGAGAAAAGGGACCTTACTACCTTGGGCACCTCACGGACGAGAACGGAGACTTTGTCGGGAAGGAGATTGTCAAGGCGGTGCGTAACCTAGCCTTCCGCATCTGGAACCAATGGTTTGTTTGCTGGGTGGAGCCAACGACGTGGTCAAAGAAAAGAGACGATGCATGGCTGTTTTTCAAGATCCGAATGTACGAGGGGTTCTTCTTCCTTCGGTTGTGTGAAGGTGACTGGAAGGTCAACGATGTTGGCATCCAAGTGTTTTCGGATTGGTCTAGCAAGGGTCTCATACGTGCGTCAAGTGCCTTTCATGTTGCTTCGCTGACAGATCTTTGTCCCCAGGTGGTCCTAATCCTTTCATGCCCCAAGTTGAAGCAATCGAGATTTCCGACGACGACTGTGAGGCCAACAAACCGCCGCAGAAGAAACAGCGTCTCGATAAACCAAAGAATCAACTCAAACCAAAGTCAAAATCCTCTTCCGCTCACCCTGGACCCCACTCCGGCTCTTCTCGTTCTCGCAACTCTGCTCGCAATTCCAACGGGCGCCGCTCTCGTTCACCCGGGTCCCGCAACTCCAATGGTCGTCGCTCTCGTTCGCCCAGTTCTCGCAAAACCGACAGTCGTCGCTCTCGTTCACCCAGTTCTCGCAATTCTGACGGTCGCCGCTCTCGCTCGCCTCGTTCCCGCATTTCCGACAGTCGCCGCTCTCGCTCGCCTCATTCTCGCAACTCGAATGATCGCTCTGGACCACCCTCTCGTGGTCCCTCTCCTGTTCGCTCTGGACCGCCTTCTCGTGGTCCCTCTCCTGTTCGCTCTGGACCACCTTCTCGTGGTCCCTCTCCTGCTCGCTCTGGACCACCTTCTCGTGGTCCCTCTCCTGTTCGCTCTGGACCACCTTCTCGTGGTCCCTCTCCTGTTCGCTCTGGACCACCCTCTCGTGGTCCCTCTCCTGTTCGCTCTGGACCGCCTTCTCATGCTCCTTCTCGTGCTCCTTCTCATGCTCCTTCTCGTGCTGCTTCTCGTGCTGCTTCTCGTGCTCCCTCCCCTGTTCGCTCTTGCTCTCAGGCACCCCCACCGCAATCAATCTTCGCTCCAAATCCATTGTGAGTGATAGCATTTGTTCTTTTTCCTTTCTAACAGCTTGCTATAGGGCAAACATCCAAGTTAACCTCGAAAATGAATTCGTTCCACCGCCGGAATCAACAACTATCCTCAACAATCATGTTCCTGCACCCAAACAACCCAGAAAGTCGTCCGAAACTGCTCTCGAGAAGCCCTCATCTGCGTTCTCAGCAAGGTAATGTATTTCTTTGCACTGTGTCGCTAATTCTTACCCTGATCCCCATTCACCAGGAACTTATTCCTTTTGGATCATATCAAATCAAACGACAATCAGCTTCCTAAGAGGATCGAATTCAAGGCGCTCTGGGACGGGCAGACAGACGAAATCAAGAAGGTCAGTAGATTCCTTTTTTCAGTCGGGCTCGGTCTCACTCTTACTCCAGGAGTACACGAGACTCGCAAAGGCTCGCAAGAAGGAGAACCACCTTATAGGGAAGCTCGATGCAGTCTCCCCGGCCTCCACTAGTGCTCCCGCTACCACCAGTGCGGGTACCTAAGGTACGTACAATATTCCGTCCAGATTCCCTGCATTCTGACGAAATCAGTAGGATCTCTGGCTCTCTGGAATAATCTGGCACGGTCGGGTAGGCTCTGATGCCGCCTGAAATCATTCTGGTGTATTCTGATACGGTCTGATGTGTACAATAGTAATAGAGAAATCCCATAGTTGTTTACCCCAAACCAATTCTGATAGTCTCTCTTCTCCCCTGAAGAGCTCTGATATCGGCCGACAGGTCCTGACCTATCCTGAGGATTTGAGACCCTATGAGAAATTTCGAGAATGCGCGATGTTGACTATTTGCCACTCCAGGACCTATCTGGAAATTCGGGTTTGAGGGCGGTAATCTAGCTGGCCCTGGGGGGGGGGGGGGGGGGGGGGGGGGGGGGGGGGGGCGGCGGGGGGGGGGGGAGGGGGGGGCGGGGGGGGGCGGGGGGGGGGGGGGGGGGGGGGGGGGGGGGGGGGGGGGGGGGGGGGGGGG
>JAMZDL010000308.1:0-16933 GCA_027579765.1 Candolleomyces efflorescens
AGGCTACAAGAAAGTTCTCGACTTGTAACCTGAAGTTCGCGCCGATAATCTCGAAGTCGGCAACCTTCCAATACTGAAGGTCCCTGGCGTAGGGTCCCCATGCCGGTCTGTTAGGTAGGTCATTGAAATTTAACGAAGGATTCTGCCGGAATGCAGCGCTTTCAATGTTCTTGAGTCGTTCCGTGAGTCGTTGATAGATTCGGGGTTTAATGGAGTACGCTACCTCCCCCTCGGGTGATACATACTGGTAAACTTCGATGAGGAGATCATCCAAGAGGGCGAGTTCGTTCTTATAGGCGATCCTTTCGGAACGAGTTAAAGTTCTATTCCTTATGTCTTCCGGTTGATGGATAGCGTCGAGTCCGATCTGTAGAACTTCTTGGTGCCGATTCTGAACATCGCGGGAGAAAGGATCCTTGTTGAAGGTGTGAGGAGGTTGTAGAGTAGGGATACGAAGTTTTACTCGTTTATACTCTCCGGGAGTATCTTTGTATACGTGGAGGGGATCCTGTAACGGGCGTGGCTCTTCCGGGCCTCGTTCGGCGTAAGGAAGAATCTCTTCCATAATCTGAGTGGATCGACCGATGATAGTTAAGTCAGGAGGTCGTCCGGTCTCTGGTTCGTTGAATGTTTCATTCGAAACGCTGGGTAACGGTGGAGGAGGGGGGAATTGACCGAATGAGGGCGGAGCTGAGCCCGATCGATTGAGATAGTCGCTTTCGTGAGGTTGATCGAGAACGGAGTGGGGACGCTCCGGGATAGTGGTGAGTCGGGTAGATAAAGGGTTAACTGGTTGATCCATGAAGGAATAGTATAGTGATTCGTCGTAGTCTCCCAGTTTGGTTTATTCGTGGTAGATAGATGAGAGCGCAACTGAGATACAAGAGTTCCCAATGTGTCCACCAATGTTAAGATATTCTTAATATTGGTGTATTCCCTTGAATACACAAGCTTCAGGCGGGTAAAACTTAATATTCAAGTTGTCACTCTAATGAATGAGGAGTAAATTAACTTTACTAAGTACTCGCGAGACTACCAATCCGTCGACTAGCGTAACGCGTTAGTCAAAGGATAGCACGCAGCGCGAAGCTATGCGATGCAAAGATAATCTTGTTAGTTCAAAAGTAAAGTTAAGTTCGATTGAATCGTAAGTCTACTTATATACAGTTTCTAATGAAGACGAGTCATAAGAATAAAGCCTTAAGTTCCTTTTAAAGAATATTCTGGAAGATTCGTGAGTTTCCGAGATAAATGAAGAGGAATCCGAATTTACGAGTGGTACTTCTGGAAGCTTCGTGATCTTCCAGGAGCGTCCGGGAAGTGATGTCACTTCTCGGATTAACTTCGCGCGAGAGTCCGTTGATCGGTTTTTGGGAAAAGCCTCCTTCGGGGAGTGCTTTGATCTTTGGCCGATCATCTCCTGAATCCCGCAAGGGTCGTTTGCACACTAGTTATTCGAATTCCCAAACTACTAAGTTTTGTTTTATGTTTAGAATGTCCTAACGAAATGTTTGTAACTATTTTATTGGAGTTTTCTTTAGAAAAAAGAAAAAGGAAAGAAAAACAGTTCACTAAGAAAGGTTTAACCAGACAAAAAAAGGAAGAGGAGGAGTTTGCTGAAGTCGAAGGAAAGGAGGGAAGTCATACCTTGATTCCCATAACAGCCCCCCATTCAACTTTCTTGTACTACACTTCTAGGACATATATTGCAATTGAGGCGCGCTTTCCGTTGCAAACGAGTAGATCCATCCGACCCTCCGTGAACGACTTCAACAACCCTTCGTATGCCATGTACGCTCCCCGCAGCCCATCATGCATGTAGACTTTGTCGTTGGCCTGGATTACCCTCGAAACAAAATGAAAATCACCGAAATATATCACCCCCGCCAGCTTATAGCAGCCTTTGAGAGGCATTTCGAAGCGTTCATTCAAGGTTATGAACCCCATGTGCCTCAATTCGAATGCGACCATCGCTTGTGGGTCGAACAGGGGTGATAAGTTGTCCCCACACTGGGGGCAAGGCCGAAGTACGTTATTGACGCTGTCCACGAACGCATGGATTGACGGCGATTCATCCAAGATGAAATATCTGTCCCATGGTGCTCGTCGGTCCACTGGCTCATGCCCTCTCCATATACAGGACTGACAACGTACGTCCATGGCCGCTGGTCTGGCCACATCCTTGCATCCCAGTAAGTCGCCACTGAGGTGATACATATCTGCCCCTTCTTTTCCAACAGGATATTGGGTCGGGTTTCCGCTCCTCAGGCTCTGGCGCCACGTGTTTCTCGCCCCCGTTACCTCTGCGACCGGATCCTCCATGGACATGCCATCGAATGCCTCTATCATTGACGCGAACGCATGGCTGTAACCCCTCACCGACTCAACTACCAAACCACCTCGTTGCCAAATTGTGTACATGATGGCTGTCCACGCATCGTACGCACAGCTATAGTCCTCTGCGTCCCACACAGGACCCAAGGGGAGGAGAGTGGCCGTCGCGGGACCCCGGGTTTGTTTCCTCCTTTTCGATACAGTTGTAGTCGTGTCTGACTTACGTTTCGATGGTTTAGCGTACACCCCGAACTTTGGATCTACGTCTAACCCCTCGGTGTTGTCCAATGCGGTCGGGTTGCGAATTATAGGGTGCCATGTCCGTTCAACACCGGGCCTGGCCCATGCCTTATAACGATTTATCGTAGCCCACCGTGTGCTCTGGGCGATTCCGATCGGTAACAGTCCTTTGTATCGCAGATCAGTAATTTCGTCCAAGTAGTTCAATTCTCTGAATTCCTGTCGAAGCTCACCATCAATTTTCCCTTTCAGCTTGGACGTAGGGAACTCCCGCAGGATTACAGTCCCTGCCAGACTGGTACCACGGGATAGACACGTGTAGGCCGCTTGAAAATTTTGGCAATTTTTCAGGTCGACGACGTTGAATTCCCGAGTCTTCCCCTGGGAGGAGTAATCCGTCATTGCAAAATTTGGCAACACCGGGACTTGCGACCTGGATACTCTCAAATATAGATCGGACGGAAGGCGGGCGTCAACCGTTTGAGCCATCCGGGTCATGGGTATGATATTTCGAGGCAAGTTCGGCACCTGTACGTCGTGGGGCGGATTGACTAGTTGTAAATACAGGACTTCCAGCCGTTTCCGCTGACGCGACCGATCGGTCCAAGTATACGTCCAACCTACTACCACGGCCTCCTGCCCTCTTGTAATGCACAGTTCCGTGGCGTCATTATACCGGATGATAACAGGCATGCCCCTGCAGAGGCTCAGTTTACCGGGTACATGATCGCTCGTACTCGGTGGCTGCTCCCACAGTGACACCTGGTCACGACTCGTCAATGACTTCGCGGTGGAATATTTTTTACCCTTACTGGTGAACCGCTGTCGTTTCGGTTCTGATGTGGACAACTTATCGAAGCTGTAAAAGTGTTCCAGTTCGTACCCCAACTCTTTAGCAAAGTGCGCTGACTGTGACGCATTAAAATGATCTTTGTCTAGATTTCGAGCTGTGATGATGGAGACGTTCTTGAACTGGCCCCCGTCCACTGTCAATTGAGAATGTGGGCCTGTGATTCGACTTCGCAAGAGTGCGATGTCCTGGTCCGTACAGGCATGATACCGCAGGTTCTCCAGAGCTCGCCGAAATGCAACTTCGGCCGGTTCCGCACCAACCTGTCGCATGTTCTCTTTCAGGATGACGGCGGTCGTAAATTGCATCCATATCGTTCGTCCTATTGTTTTCTCCCCCGTCAGTGCTAACTGTCTTGGACTTTGATGTAGTGGTACCGCCCGACTGTACAATGGTTCAATGACTCCCGCTGGAGGTAGTTGGGCGAAGTCCCCGGCCAGTATCACATTTAGGCCCCCGAAAGGTATCTCAAACACCTGCAAGGCCTCACACAATCTGGCACTAATACGACATAGGTTCACGACATTGACCATAGATACCTCGTCTAAAAGGATGTAGCCCACCATCCTCAATCTGTCAATCAAGTCTGATATGGAGCCATAGTCGTCCCCAGTCCCCGTCCCTGTCCGCAGTCCCAAAAAGGAGTGATAAGTTGTGCCTCCAATCAACGCCGCAGCTGTGCCTGTTGGAGCGAGGAGAATGAAACGGTAAGGCTCCCCTCTTGCTTTGAAGAACGTTTCCAAAGATCGTATCACCCTGCTTTTGCCTGTCCCTCCCATACCGCCCAGATACATCAGCAGTTGTTCCGGGCCAATGCAAGTGGCATGGTTCGCCACTATTCTAAAAGCTTTCTCTTGTTCCTGGTTTAAGTGCGACTCTGCCACTATTTTTGCCATCAAATCTCCCGATTCAGCTGGTGGTATAAAATCTTTCGAGAGGAAGGCGGCTGGGACGACATACACGTCATTGCGCACTCCACTGCCCACCCCTTTATTCCCCCCATCCTTCCCGACCTCGGCCGCTGCAAATCGTCGTCTCCAGTACAACAAGCGCTGTGCTCTAATGATCGCGCGCCAGGTTGTGGGTGTCATATCCTCATCAACAACAATTCTAGGGAGTGAGATTTGGTTGCGTAGAGATTTGGTGGGTCTGTTGAATTCGATCCATCCTGCATGCTTCAGTGCGCTAAGGCTGGCCTGCTGCTGCAGTACTCCCTTGTTGAACGCCGGTCCGTGGTCCGTCCCATCCTGTTCAAGTTCTGGATCACCACCAGGTATGTCTTCATCCACATCGATTCCATCTCCGTCATCGCCAACTGCATCATCGTCGCTGTCGTTGTCGTTTGACGATTTTCTATACAGAGATGCATAGTCATCCTTGGCATCATAACATTCATATCTCACGTTGAAGTTGGCCATGAGTTGCTTCTGGCGATTTGTAAAAGGGAAGTGATTGAACGCGTCTTCCCATGATTCAAATGATGACTTCAAATCCACCCCGGTTCGCCACGGTCTGAAGAACACTAGCATCGTACAGCAGTAAACCTCTCTGTCTCCGGCGTCTGGCCGCGGCATAGCAGGGCCTATAAAATTTGGTACCACGTAATCGCGTCGGGTGGGATCGCACGCTACCAGGTGAGTTTGAACCATTGGGTGCGAAGGGGAGTATTTAAAGTAAGGCAGGTCCGACGGCAAGCCTCGCTTGTGTGATACTCTATGTTGCACAGAACATTGAATCCATTCGTACAAATTGACAGCCTCGTGCTGAATAGGGCGAAAGCGATAATCGTCAGTGCTGGATTTACCGACAAAAGAACCGTTAGCTTTCCGGATCTGAACAGTCTGTTGATCACGTAGATTGTCCATTTCTGCGTCATGGGGCGTTCCTGCTACCCTTTCAACCCCAACATCGATGATTTGATCTTCTCCCTCCGACGCTGGGGCGGTATCACCTGGATCGGCATGGCCCGCCAAAATCCGCCATTCCTCTTCCACATAAGTCACAAAGTTTTTCCAATAGAAGGGAACAAACTCGTGGCTTGTATAGCGGTCTGGGTTATCCAAGAGATAGAGAGCGGCCATTGGTGCCCCAATTTCCATCTTAGCACTCAGGGAATTCACTATTTTGATGATCATCTTGCGTGCGTTTTGCGCTGGTGTGTTGTCATCTTGCAGGACGTCAGCATTTTTGTTGAAAGAGTCGTACATAGTAGAAAAGACCTGGTACGTTTTCAACCATGATTTGGTTATATAGTCCGTCACATAGCCAACTGTTGCCTTTATTGCTGTCCCCGACAACAAGCAGGTGGTATCTGTATTGCATCGCGAGGCTGCGGCCAGTGCAGGAGTTATGTTGTTCATCCATTCCTCCCTTTTCTTCAAGTTGATATGCCCATTGACGGCGTCGATGTTAGACTCCATGTACAAAGTTCTGGGGAATCTCGCGGTACAAACACCTTCTTTGTTAATGCAACCTTTGCCTGTTGCATGCCGTTTGGGGACGCGACCATCTTGGGGTTTCTCTGTGTTGCTGGCGGGGCCGTCCCGCTTACCAAAACATTTATGTATGTTGGAACGAAGCAATATATCATCGACGGTTTGCTTGAACCGCTCGTACCAGCTACTTAACTCCACGCACTTATCACAGCTGCATTCATTATCGTCCTCGCACCAATCGTTTGGCGGGGCCTCGGGCAGGGTCTGTGTTGGGTCTTCATAGTCGGGCGGGACATCCGAGTGTTCATCTTCTTCAACCAAGATAGTATGTATACCCTTGTCGATATTTTTAGGTGGCAATGGGACGCGTTTCGACACTTCTTCCTTACTTCCGGTCATGAATTCGCCAACGTGGCAGCTTTCCAGATACGCCAGAATATCCTTTTGGAACTCTGAGTCCTCAGACATCAGCCTTTCTCGGAGAACCTGGGGCGTAGGTGCACCATCTATCCAAAGTAGACAATGAAGATGCAACGTCATCCTACCTTGTTGCTCCACGGTGCCATAATAAGCGGATGGCTGTCCGTACAGACCACGGGAGGGTCCATCCGCGGACCATCCGCACAGATGTTCGATGAACAGTTTGACTAAATAGTTGAAGAAACGAGCACATGCCACGGGGTTACGCGTTATAAGGTGTTGCCGTTCCGCGTAACCTTTGATTTCTGGCCTGAAGGTGATATTATGATCTGCGAAGTAGATGCACAACGGGTGCTTGTTATCAACAAAGGAAGACGTCAGAAACCAGTTGGGCGCGTTTGCAAATGCCACCAAAGACCACAGCTCGTTCCTCTGAAATTTCTTGCTAGAGATAGAGCCATCGACATGCGTGCCAACATACTCGATTTGATCGAGGAGGGAAAAACAAAGTTTTTCTTGCGCAGTCTCAGGCAGGACGCGCTCACCGTTTTGCATCCTTTGGGCAATAGACGCGAGAACGTTTGAGTTCAGGTTTCCAATATCTTCTGCGACCTTCAAAAAATTGCCACGTTTGACCATCAAGAAACTTCCTAGAGTTCCTTGCTTGATTAACTGATGGTTGAAAGCGACGATTATGAAGCCGGCATCCTCTTGAAATCGCTTGTTGTGGTACATAAGGAGCCATTTGAGATGTTTATCCTTTGCAATACGTCCTTTGTGGCACTGTTGCCCTATGCCACCGTGGCCATAGGGAAAGAGCCAAGGAAACATTTTAGGGTACAAGTGAGGATTGTCGTATAAGGACTGAGGTTGGTCATCATGACCGACCGCTAGAAATGAACCCAAACTCTTCAAATGCTGAATAGCTGCGGCCTTCCGTTGGGTTGTTGACATCGAAGTGAATCGTTCACTAGTCAATCCGTGCACGGTGAACGGACAAGGACCAGTGGATGTTCCAATTTCATCATCATCATCAAATTGACTCTTTGCAGCATCGGGGACATTTCCCTCTTCGGGGGCTGTTTTGTTATACAGCACTCCGACCGGAACATTTGCTTCAGGATAGCTATTCAAGGTGCTGTAGTCGATTTCCAGATCTGTGTACAAGGGGTTGTTGATCTTCAACCACTCCAACGCGTCTTGTACCTTCCGGCGCCTAACCAAAACGGGGGTCCTCTTCAAGTCTGCATCCGTGGGTGGATTAACACCTGTGAAGACCACGGCTAAAATTTCGTCTAGTTCTGCCACAGAAATAGGCAAACGATTGTATACCTTCATGGTCGGATGTTCAAATGCGATGACATTCGCGACCATTTTGGCGTGGCCGCTAGAAATCCGTACTACACACCGGTTGTACCGAACCCGGGATATGAGGGACTGCTCGGCCAGTGTGAGATCCTTCAGCACAGCTGGTACTTCACCAAGCCAAAGAAAGTTGGCGAGTGCCATTTGTGGGCGCAGACCTTGCTTCAGGGACGAGTCGCACAGGTTACATATGTTTTTGACGCCCGGCAGCAGCAATGGCTCATGATGCTCGTAGCAAGGATCATCGATTGTCGCTCGTTCCATACGTGAAGCACCCGTCTGGCACAAGAGATCACCATCGTAGTCCTCAACATTCAAAGTCAACAAATTATACCGGGGAGTTAGCTGGGCGCAACAGGCGCACGCGTCTTCCTCCACCGCTCCTGGCTGTAAAGCTGCACAATATCCACGCATGGCTCTGGCTACGTCTCGCATGGAAGTGGGTTGTGGTGGATATGGGGAAGGAGTGTTTGGCTCATGAGCAGGCCACACATAGTTGTTGTCCTTACTTGCCAAGGCTGATGCATCGACGTCCCGAGGTTTACTGGACGTGGAAACGAAGTAGTAGTCTAGAGCGGCGCACGCTACACACTTGTGTGCTTTCAAGGCCAAAATCGCGTTAGACTTGGGTATATTTTTTGGCATGTTGATGCCATGATGAGCGGCCAGGGATCTCAGAGCGGGAATTGTTAATCTTTTCGCAAGTTCGTCCAGGGGCACATTGCGAATGCATATCATTTGTTCCGAGTTGGGGAGACGATCTGACGGCGCCAATCGGACGGCGTGCAATTTCAGGGTATCGTCCCGCTGAGTGGTAATGACACCAGGCAGAATAGCGTGTATCGCGTCAATTGGCCAGGTTTTACAGGCAGCTGCAAATGCTTCACTGGTAACAAGAAAGACATCTCGAGCACTATTTTTCGTAGCGCGGCGTCGTTCGCATGGATGTAAGACCACGGCCCAATCCTCACAATGCTCATCGCAAACGTGCCCTTGCAGCATGTGCAGGATGTCCATGCGGCGATGCAAGGCAGTCGTTTTCAGAGCATGCAATAAGCAAAAATCTCGAAGTTCGTCAACGTTCAAATGTTTTTCTAAAACATCGAAAGCCAGTTTGCAAGTGACAGCGCCTGGGGTCACCGGCGGTGGGGGGTCCTGGATTCGGTCGGTGCGTATGATTGCCTTGATGGTGTATTCGTAGTCAACTAGATTCAGATTAACACCAGCGACATCCACCGCTTCGGCGAGATCTTCCACTGTCAAATGTTTGGCACGTACCCCTCCACCCCATAGGGTGCGAGGGGGTTTACAGTCTGGCTCGGGTACCCATCCGCCATAGGCATAGGGGAATGTTGTGTCTATCGCTGCCATTTGAAAGCAGAATAATCAATAGCTCGTACAAATAGTACCTCGGCTTGAACCTTGTGCCACAACAATGCTGTGGATTTGCGGTCAACGAGGGATGTGGAAGTTGAGGAAGAGAACGCACGACCTGCGATTTTGTTGATGCCATCAAAACACGTCCTCACACCAGGGGCGTCGTGAGTGGGGGTGCAACCTCCTCCCGCTGGAGCACTCGCCACAGAGCTCAGTTACATGTTGATGTTTTATTGGATAGAAAGGGTATATTTCGAGGTAGGATCAAACAGAAATTGCTATCAAGAGATTGTACGTATGACGCTGGTTATCAATCTAGCATTATCATTCCAAGTTCTGGTCGTCCTCTTCCACTACATCCGTGCGAACGTACGCCAGGTGGCCCTTCGTATTTGTTTCGGGCGGTACACCAACAACGATGACCCACTGCAAATTGCAAGCTAAGGTCCACCGCTTATGCTTGGAATAGTACACCACCATGGTGTGACCAACGACGACGAAAGACCCATAGGGTATCTCTCCCTGCCACCGGGGCAGGAAGGAATCCAGGTTAGGCAGGTCCTTGTCGAAGTCGATAGTGCGAGCCTCCCTAGCGTCGTACACCGGTACTGTGGAACAATCACATCAATATACAAGAACAGGAAGTGGATACGAAGACTCACTAATATCTGATGTTGATAACGCAAAAGCATCGGGGGTGCTGGGTGTGGACAGGACGGAGGCCGAAGACGCGGACCCTCGGCGTTGGCTTGTCTCCGGGACAGGACGAGTTGTGAATTGTAAAGCGTCCTCACGATATTGGGCCCACATCGTCTTCTTGCCAGTGGCCATACCTCCGAAAGCCAAATAGCGATCCCATTCCTGGGTATGGAACGCGACGGAGATCTGCTTCTGGGGTAGGCCGACAGTCGAAGGGGTGATAACGTTCGAAGTCTGGAGGAATCCGGTAATGACTGCGATGAGTGGCTTACCGCCACGCATGAGTGAATGACGGTTGTTTCCCGTCTCCTTGCAATCCACGCCCACCGGCGAGGCCCGGCTGGGGTTGACGAAGCGATCGTTAGCAGTGGCAACGAATCGCAAGGCATTAAGAGCGGTTCTGCAAACGTCGGGGTCAGGCCAGCTGCTTGTTCTCCAAGGACATAATACGCACGCTCCGTTCATGTCGGGACACCAGATCCCCCAACCACTGAATTTCACCAGTCCATCACCCGCGGTATTGATCCATGGTACAATTGAGACACGTCTACAGGGCATTGGTAAGTGGCTGGGGCAAGGAGGAAGAAGTAATGGGCACTGACGTCAAATGAGGGAGGCTGTTGTAGTCACCAACAAGGAAAGCATCTTGGCATTCGACGTTGGACACCTCGCAATATTCGGGCAGATTAACGCAGTGCTTGTGAATACGCGGGTCAACGCTAAGGATGCCTTTCTTGACGGCGGGGTTTGAGGTCTGTTTCGTCATGGCGGAGGCACTACCCACAAGGTCGCGCATGGACACGGCCTCGGACTTCATGGGTGTCTGGGGGGTGGGCCACGGAGCCTTGGGAGTTAAGGAGGGCTTGTTAGCGTTGGGGGTTGCGGGTGGCTGAGAGATGCGGGTAGTAGTTGGCACGTCGGACGTTGTAGCTTTGCCTTGAACCGTGGATGGACCGGGAGGAGTCATCGAAAACGGTGAAGCGAGAGAGGCAGGTTGGATGACCTTTGGGCGGGTGGCGTGATTGGGCGTGGAGGGCTCATCCCGCTCCAGGCTAAAGGGATGAGTCAGAAGAGCTGTCGTGGTACGGGACAAATACGCACCGAGAGTGGACAGGCCCAGACATATTGTCCTCATTGACGGGTTTCTTGGCCGGCTTTTGGCGCAACAGCTTGCGTACATTGCTCGACTCGGGGTTAGGAGGGATGATGGGAAGTTCTTCCGCGTCCTCAACACCAACGCTGTCATCACTTGCATGCACTTGAGACTCAGTAAGAAAAAAAGAACGTTTTACGTACATGAAAGACGACTCATATCCCTCACTGGATTGGTCCGAGAACAAACCCCCTTCATCGTCGTTGGCATCCACCTCTGCCATATCGTCAATAAATGTGTTAAGGGGGCCGGTGTTGCTTTTCTGGCGGCGAGCGCTCCCGAACACGAGGGCCGGGTCTGGGGGATCTTCCCGAGGGTCGTAGGATACCCCGTCACTGGGAGAGCCATTGGATGCGAGCGAATGTTCAATCCTGCGAAAGCCATTGAGAACCGGGGAAAAATCAGGAATTGGACCCATGCGCACCTTTTTTTTTTGGTCGAGCGGGAATTTTTCTTGCGAGGCTGATCAGTGGCCACCAGTTCAAGCACGGAGTCTTCGACCTTGGGTGCTAGCCCATCCCTGAAAAAAAAAAAAAAATTGGACAAACGTGAAGCACTGGAGGATGTAGATGCCTACCTTGTCATCTTGCGAGTAACGACACTAGATGGACGATCCGGGCCAAGATCTGTCGTGACTCGAGATACGCCCGGTCCGCGATAGAGGGAATCTCCCTTGTCATAAGGACGATCTCTGCAGACAAAGTCATTACCAGAACCGAAGACAGGGACATCTAAACGCACCCAAGGTTTTCTGACTCCGAGGATGAAGAAGTAATGCTGATGACCTCCTCAGGGTTGTCGCTGTCCCTGGAGGGATTAGTGAGTGGCAGATGGCGCAATGTTAAGTGTGGAGGACATACTCTGATCTGCGACGCTTGCCCAAGGGGACGCTGTCATCGTGCCTTGGCGAGCAGGAGGCGGAATGGTCATCGGGCCCATCGTCAGCGGTCAAAGGACCACTGGAGGAAGGGTCATCAGGTCTGGAACACACGTTAATTCAATGGGACCAACAGGACAATGAGAAATGCAAAACGAACTCGGGGGTATCATAGCGGTGGCTGGTACGGGCCTGCCTAAGTTTCTGCCTAAGGCGAGCGCGAGCGCGAGCACGTTTGCTGGACTTGGTAGCGGGGACTTTGACGGCGCTCCTGGGAAGGGAAGGTCGTCAAAACAGGGGAATGTGTCAAACATTGGTGTTCAAGACTCACTTCATCGTTCGAAAGAAATAGAGAGATGGGGATTGCTCTGGCGTTACCACACCATATTTTGGACCTATATATGCCGCTATTTCAATGAAAACACCACATGATTGACGGTGGCCCAGATCCGCAAATTTTCAGCGTATCTTTTTGCTACGATCGGGGTGAGCGTCGGGAGGAGGGAAAAGGGGGAATATCTTAACCGCGCCCCAGCAACATCCGCTCCGCAGGTTGTCCGGGTTTGCATTAAGGCATGTTATCATGGTGGAAATGCACAAGCCCGTCTCATGATCAAGTCACGGCTCTTGCAGAAAGGGCGATATTGGAAAGGGAGGGAAGGTGGGGTCAAGTTGAGAGGAAGGATGGGCAGACGCGATCTCGACACGCACTGCTAACCTGTAATTATGTAATAATACAATTCTCTCAAACCGCAGCCTCACCGACGTGGCCACTCATTTGGACCATTACTCTCCTATTACCCTCTCCAACATCCACAGCGTGGCCAGGGAATGCCACCGTTGAACAGTAAAGGTTGTCAGGGGGCTACATCGTCGGTGAGTGGAGCGATGAATTCGTGGATATGCATTTAGCGTCTTTCAGAGGGGGTTAGTGCACCCGTGTACGGAAAACTGTGCGGGATGGACCCGTTGCTTGGATCGATACCGAAAACATTCTAAGGCCCTCGATTTCCAACGATACCGACCATGGCTATGATCGGAAGTGGGCCCTGGGGGTCCCATGCCGCGCCCCTGTGTTGATAAATGCACAAGTGCGCCCTGAAAAATCAGGTGAAGCGACATCCTTTTTACACCCACCGAGCGTCGAACATGAATCGTTTCTACGACGAGGGAGAAGCCAGTGAGTGGAATACCGAATTCGGCGAGCTCATTGCTTAACAGCATTCCAGAGCGCCACTTACTAGCCCTGCTTCCCGCGCAGGCAGCCAACCCCTCTGTCGTCACCGCGCCCCTGCTTTCGGAGATACAGGTACGTTCATCCTAGGCCCTGTGTGTCGTTTGAACGCGAGTAATTAACCCGGTATACAGTTACCACTTTGCAACGTCCTCCCGTATGAGCAACCTGAGGCCTACCGCCTTACCAACACGGTGGAAGGAGAAGCTGCCGAGGTCACTGTCCGTGTCCCCGGAATATTATGCTCGAAGATGTTACCCCCCGTTACGCGACCGCTGTGAGAGTTTCCTGGTATCTTGCATGGGGCCGTATTCACAGCATTACTTGTATCAGAGGTGTCAAGTCCCGAAAGCACGTTCGGAACCTACGCCAATTTGTCAGGCTTACCGGCCTGGGGTTAATAGCGTTCGACGAGCTTGCTGGCAAGATTGAAGAGATCAATGCCAAGTTTCGAGAGTCACTACCGACCGGGGATCAAGTCCAAGGCTTAGTTTTGCAGGAGTATGAAGGTGAAGTTGCGTTGGACATGCACTCTCGCTACTTCACGGACCGAGCGGCCGTGCCTGGCTTGAAGCACATACCGTTACACGATGATGTCGACCCGCTTCATATTCTGGAAGGACTCCGTGGCCCTCACTTCATTCACGCACCAGAGAACGAGGTGCAATACTGTCGCAAGGTGTGCGGGGAGGGCGATAACGTTCGGTAGGTTACCCACACGGCTCCTGAGGGCAGAAGGTTGATTCAGTGACAGGTACCAAAGCATGACCCCGGCCAACTTTGGCGAGGGGGACGTGGTTGAGGCGCACGTGGCGTTGGTTGCGTACCCATTGGGCGTAAAAAACTACAAAATGGTCATGAGTCTCCGGACTCTGGCTCTTATCTCCTCAGAATGCAGAGAGGTGAGTCGGCCGTATCCTTCAGGCCCGACATCTGTGCTCACGGCAATATAGCGCGCCGAGGTCTGTCGGCAACAAGCGTTGGAAGAGGCGAAGGCCCACCAGCAAGGGCCAAAGCGCCAGCGACAGGCAGCTGCGGGGGCTGGGGCGATATTGAAAAGGCGGTACGTTGCGGTAGAGGAAGTCGGGACCCAGGGATTCGAGAGGCTATCATTGGAATCCATGTCGTACGAGTAATGTCCCCATTGAACGCGCATTGTGCCATGTCGAATCAGTCATGACCCCAATGGAAACGGAATTTCATAGCGTTTTACTTGGCGAACCGTGTCGGGATAGAGGGGAGTTATCAGCAGACCACGACCACCATGCCACTGTCGCAGCATAACCGGCGGAGGGGGCACAGTACGGGACACTCGGCTCCACTTGGCCCCGTCCGACGATTTGGGGGCATAATCGGAGGAGGTTTGTGATAACAAAAATAGGTGATCGGGCGGAGGGTCACCCAGGACGGACTGTGTTGCGGACAGGCGTCGGACCCGGCCCAGTCGCACCCGCGATTCATTAGGCCCCCATCTTCTCCTCATCCACCGCAGTTATCATCTTCACTGACAAGTCAGCGGATACGTAGGAGAACGAACATGGACAGTAAGTAGTTACTTACATTCTGCAAAGTCGAACAAGCTAACAATCTACATCAGACTTTCCCTGGAACGAGACGCCCCTGGAGCTGCAACAGCGAGTTTTAACGCTTCTGGTTGTAAGCGATTTGGCAGCTATTGGGGCCACTTCGGTGGGAGAGTACGCCAACGCCAAGCACGAGCTGCGCCGACGAGTACAATCACTTTTGTTCCATCATCGACTTCCGGCCAGCTTTCTCGACTTCATGAAGGATAATAAGGTGGTTATATCTGGATCGGTAGTGCTGCCCGTGATGGATCCGGGCGTGTTCGTGCCCAACGACGTGGACATTTTCGTTCCAAGGGGATTGTTGGCAGCCACCGGGGCATTCATCCATGCCCACAGCGCGTACGTGAAAGTGCAGGGAGTGATGGCCGAGTTATCACGGGAGGAGTACGGTGGGGAGGGGGAAGATACAGGTCAGTGCTACCAGTCCTGGATCATTGAAGTCCTGAAAAACAATGGCTCGCTTCCAGGGGTCAAAGACGTCGCATTATACATGGACAACATCACAGGCTTCAAGGTTAATATCATCGAGAGCCAGTATTCCGTTCCGACGGCCACTATCTTCAAGTTTCATACCACGTTCGTTATGAACTACATCACCCACAACGGCATCATATCAGGGTACCCGAGAATGACATTGGAACATGTCGGGTTGGCGAACCAGGCGTCCACAGGTTTTTCCACCCGGGTGGTAAGGTGCTTGATCAAGTATGCGCACCGGGGATATAACTTTCTGGATCGGGGTTATGAGTGGAAGGAGCAACCGCACAATTGCGGCACGAACGGGTATTGTGGCCTGTGCACCAGGAGCGTAGACGATATCTTCACAATGTGTATGGCCATTGATGATGGAATTGGGGCCAAGGCAGATGTCACTTGGGGCTTGATGCCGTCGCTGCGCGCGGCGGTTCCGAGGCCTAGTTATTCCTAGAACGATTAGAATGTTAAAGATTCGTTGTTGAGGTCAGAAGAGGTAAAAGAATGATGACACACGACCGTGACTAAAACACGAGTCACGTGGTTTGGTTTGATGAAAAGCTTGGCGAAAAGCAGGCAGGAGTACAAGTACCCGAGTCTTAGAGGCCTCGGAATCGACGGGGGCATGCGATGGCGATTGGGGGTCCAGTATGACTGTGAGCGACAGAAAGGACGTATTTTTCGAGCGGGGGGAGTAATACTAGGTGCTCATAGTAATGTATAAATACAAGGGATCAATAGTAATGTATGAATGAACGGACGACGGAGAGGCGTGTGCTATGCACTCAGCAGACGTCGTCGCATTGCCAGTAGTGAGATCTCGCGCGGCCCGTGCTCTCAAAGTAACAAGTAAACGGGTTCCAAGGGCATGGGGAGGCGACATGCGTGCTGTGAGGAGCAAGTATCGCATCCAGATAAGCAGACACCGCACGCCATAACCCCAAGCCTGAGACATATGGAAGATATCGTCACAGGCCAGCTAGACACAGGAGAGGGGTGTCTCAGGAGGAGGAATGGGACGGACGGAATTAACAAAGACTCTCCCTCTTCCTGCCCTCTTCCTGCACCGGCATCATGCATTTGTTCTCCAGACCAATCAAGCTTGAGCACTTCCTTGACTTACAAGGGCAGAGCGAAGATATAGTGCTATGGTATCGACGGAAAGCATGTCGAGTGTGCTGGTAAGTTCAAACGATCTCAGTACGTAGTCTACAGCGTTAAAACGAGCAGGCCCTGTGATGCCACAGGCAGGAAATTATATCCGAACGAAATCAACCCATGGCTTCGGGCAAGACGACTCATGTGGGCGTGTGCGTGCAGGCGAAGACGCAGGGTTCGAATCTTTCAGGATGAGGCGGGACATACCGTCGCGCGTTGCGGAAGGAGACAAGGGGGCTGTGGGTTTTACCGTGCGTCATTTGGGCAGAGAGAACAGAAATGTGGCTAACGGAGGAGTAGTTGACCTGGACCAGATCTACAGGTCGACCATGTTTACAGACGTCTATGCAGATGTACATGAAGGTCAAACCCGGGCAGAGTATGAAACCCACGTCCGGAACCTGTTCTACTACTCCGCCCCGTTCAACGCGCGGGAGACGATTGAAGGACTGGACGCACGATGTGTAGGCTGGGCGGGACACTATGATGTATATAATTGTAGACAATGCCATTATGCGGGGACAGAGCAGGAACGTCCCAAAGGATGCGACGCAAACGGCAATATAATTCCACGGTCACTGGGTCGCGTTTGCGAAAAAAGCTTGGCGCCCCGAACCCCCCCCCAAAATACCCGAGCCCCTATTAGGTCTCGGAACTAGTCTACACAGTTGTCTAAAAATACATTTTGTTTGTTCTTCTCCTGCTCGTTCCATCCTCAGCAATATAGTACA
>JAMZDL010000309.1:0-16834 GCA_027579765.1 Candolleomyces efflorescens
CCTTACTGGTTGCTCTCCGTGTGTCGAAACCAGGCAGTCGACGTCTCTGACCACGACTAGCCGCTTTCGTCACACCAACGTTCACACGAACAAACGAGCGATGGAGATTTCTCGATAGTTCACAGCGTTGAACCATCGTGACAGCCTCTCGTGCGTGATTGTTATGTCCTCCCGCTTTCCAAAGAACGAACGAACAAACGAGCCATGGAGGTCAAGAGTTCATAGCGTTGAACAGCACGTGAGGGCCGTAGTAGTAGATATACATAGATAGTAGCCCTACTCGGAGCCTAATCACGGGTCGAGAAACTCATGAATGAACGCCATTAGGCGGATCTACACGTTCCGATTGGGCCGTTGTTATGTCCCCTCAGCTTTCCAAAGAACGAACGAACGAGCAATGGAGGTTGAGAGTTCAGAGAGGTTAAAAGCACGTGTTTAACGAGGCTGCGTCAACGAAGAACGGGATGAATGGCGGAACGGACGTACTGGTAGATATACTTAGCTTCGAGTGTAATCATGGCTCGAGAAATTCGCGAATGAACGTGATTAGGTCGTGAACAGGTCGGTCGATCCCCCGGGTCGATTAAGATGCGAGTTGGGCTAGAAGTAGCTTGCAGCTTGGTAGACGTTCGAGTGGCCTCTACAACCCGATGCCTCACGAACATCATCCAATGCCAGCGATCCCTCCAACCGTTCTCACTCATTGCGAATAGAGTCTCGTTCGACGTCTGTAGTAATCGGCAGGTATGTATTATTCAGAATGACGAAAGGACCCAGAGATACGGTACCTATTCACGACAGAACGCTTCTAAATGACTCGAGACGTCTTTCAAAGTACCCAGTCCGGCGGTTGAGAAGGCTTCGTCAGAGCAAAGAGACCGGATTTTGCTCCAACGGCGGTCGATTACGAGCAACATTGCTCATCTCTCCCGTAATTCGTTCCGAGTTTGCGAACCACGAGCGCTTTCTCCGAGAATCCGCGGGTCTGAACAGCATTGTCCGTGTTTACGCCCCGGTCCACAGCGATAACGACGATATACTCTCAGCTCGTTTGGGAGTTGCTCGCATCCGTGAAGAGCGGTGCCGCCCATCGGCGATATTGGGGTTGGAGTCGAGGAGGGGCGATTGGAGTGGTCGAAGAGGAAAAACTCATCGATCCTTACGTACGTACGTGGGGCACAAAGTTGAGGAGAGGGAACGAGTAGGAGAACTCGGAGGCATTGGCGGCACGGGGATAGCCGAAGCTGATAACAAGCCGTGGGGACGTTCCCCGATCAGACCGTTGTTGTCGTCGTGTCGACGAAATTCTTCTTCGCGAACCGCTCCTCCATCCATCCACGGACGTCGACGATGGAGTCTGTCGTCCCCCCAGAAATCACCGCAGAACTCACCCAAATTCTGTCAAATCTCGTACTGGGAGACAATGACATCCGGGCCAAGTGAGTATAATCAACAAGCGCTGGTCGAACGGACGCTCATCGTTCAACTGCAGTGCGGAGAAAGCAGTCAACGACAGACTCTCTCGGACACCCGAGCTCTACCTGCTCGCCCTCGCCCAATTCGCCATCGCAGCCGACACCGAAGTCGTACGTCCCCCGCCCCACCCTTCGTTCTCCGCTCACATATCTTATCTTAGATGCGTTCTTTCTCCCTCGTCCTCCTCCGCCGCCTCCTCTTCCGCTCCGCCCCTCTCACCATCCAACCCACAGGCCCCCAACGTCAACCCATCCCCCGCCTAACGTTATACGACCACCTCTCCGCCCAAACGCTCACCACCCTCGAACGGCTCCTCCTCCACTCGCTCTCTCACGAGCCCTCCCAGTCCGTCCGGCGCAAGAGCGTCGACACCATATGCGACGTCGCAAAGCAAGGCATGGCCCGCGGCCGACCATGGCACGCTCTCCAAGCTCAAACCTTCACGATGACGCAAGCCGGACACGGGGGAGCAGGCGACGCCGTCGCGAACGGTTCCGTCTCCCCCGCATGGCTCTCTCGCGAAAGTGCCTACCGCGTCTTTGCGGGGTGCCCGAATTTGGTGATGGATTTACAGACGGATGCGGTGTTGCAGGTGTTTCAGCGGGGGTTGCAGGATGGGGAGAGTATCGAGGTGCGTAATCGGTGGTGTCTTCCGTTGTTCTGTTCTCGTGCTTATCGTGTACGATAACGTAGGTCCGACACGCCTCGCTCCTAGCTTCAGTATCGTACCTCACGATCGCAGACCCACCCCAACTCGCCCAATCCCTCTCGCTAATGTACCCCCTCCTCGAAACGATCCACCACCTCTCGCAAAACCTCTCCTCTCCCCCTCTCTCACCCGCTCACTCTACTCAACCCACATCCAACACGCAACACCTCACCAACTTCCTCTCGGATTTAACGCCTCTATGCACGTCGAACCCAACACTGTTCCAACCGCATTTACAAGCTTTGTTGAGCTTCATGCCCCAACTCATCCTCCCAGCCGTCGACTGCGGTCCCACACCCACCGTCTCCCGCCCCTTCCCCTCTTCCTCCTCCTCTTCCGCCGGCCGGCAAGGCGCCTTCGTCTTCCCCATCCCCGGCGACTCCTCCAACGGGCACTCTTCCTCCCAAACAGACGACACCGACCCTGACACCGACACAACCGAAGACGACGAACGCTCGGCCCTCCGACTCGCCGCACTCGAGTTTATGGTAAGCCTGAGCGAGTCAAGGCCGAGCATGGTGAAGAAGGTGGGTGGGTGGGTGGAGGTGCTCGTAAGAGCTGCGTTGGAGGGGATGGGGGAGTTGGATGAGGAGGTTGAGGGGGTTGTGGAGTGGTTGGGGGAGGATGTGAGTCGTTTTTTCTTTCTTTTCTTTTCGTTCTTTCGTTCCTTCGTTCTCTCGATCCTTCGTTCCTCTGGAGCGCTCGTCGGTTTTTTCCTTTCGTTCATTCGTTGGTTCCCTCCGTGTTCGACAGTACTGATTGAACGTTCGACGTACAACAGCCATCTGCAGCGTCCGACTCGGATTCCAACCCGGCCATGTACGAACAGTCGTTGGATCGGTTAGCGTGTGCGTTGGGTGGTCGGTCGGTCTTGCCGCCTGCGTTCCAGGTTCGTCTTTCCTCCTCCTCCTTTGTCTTTCCTCCTTCTTGCCTCCTCCTCTTCCCCCTTCTTCCTCGCTTCCCCTATCTTTCATTCATCCATCGTCCATTTCGCAACCTTCATTAATCATTCATTTCGTTTCGCTAACTCCACCGACAACAACGACAGTACATCCCGATGATGCTCGTAAGCTACGATTGGAGGTCTCGGCATGCAGGTCTCATGGCGATCGCTGCGATTGGGGAGGGGACGGGGAAGGTTATGCAGAATGAGTTGGCCAAGATCGTTGAGTGCGTTTGTTTTTTCTTTCGTTCTTCGTTGTTCTTTTTTTCGTTATTTCTTTCTTTCGTTCTTTCGTCACGTTCGTTGTGTTCGTCACGTTCGTTCCTCTTCGTCGCGTTCGTCCTATCGTTCCCCTTGATCGTCGTCAGAGAACCCGATGCTAACCTCCGAATCAAGCTTGGTAACGCCGATGTTCAAAGACTCGCATCCTCGAGTCCGGTTCGCTGCGTGTCAGTGTGTGTACGTCCCCTTCCCTTTCCTCCCTCCTCCCTCCTCCTTCTCTTTCCTCTAATTGATAATTGTCGATCTGTGTAGAGGCCAACTGTGTACGGACCTCGAGGTACGCTGACGTTTATTACGAGGGTGATTCGTGAGATTAATGATGGGGATGGGTGGTAGGAGGTGATTCAGGAGCAGTATCATCAGCAGTTGTTCCCGGTGTTGATTGGGGCTTTGGAGGATCCTGAACCTAGGTCCGTTGGTTGTTTCGTGTTCGTTCGTTCGTTCGTTGGCGTTCTAACCTCCCACCCTCTTCTCAAGAGTCCACTCGCACGCCGCAGCAGCTCTCATCAACTTTTGCGAAGGCGTCGAACGCGACACCCTCCTCCCCTACCTAGACCCCATCGTAACCCGCCTCCTCGCCCTGCTCAACCCCTCCTCCTCTCCCCCCTCCTCCTCCTCCTCCTCATCCGGTATCTCCTCGTACCCCTCGTCAACGCCTACGAACCCACCCACCGTGCACCGCTACGTCCAAGAACAAGCGATCACGACGCTCGCGATGGTAGCTGACGCGAGCGAGGTGACGTTTGGCAAGTATTATCCTACGATTATGCCTCTTTTGCTTGATGTGTTAAGGAATGCGGAGGGGAGGGAGTATTGTAAGTTACGGATTAAGGCTATGGAATGTGCGGGGCTTATTGGTGAGTTGTGTCGCTCTTTGTTTCGTTGAGAGTTGAGTTAGTGACGGTGTTGATGGGTGAATGGGATAGCGATTGCGGTTGGGAGGGAAGTGTTTAGACCTGATTCGGGTACGTTGGTGGAGCTTTTGATTCGGATTCAAAGTACGTTTGTGTTCTTCCCTCCCTCTTCTCTCCCTTTCCTCCCTTTCCCTTTCGTCTTCCTTTCCCCACTCACTGAACTTGATCGTCGTCGTAGAATCGCCACACGATCCACAAGATACCCAACTCACGCATTACCTGATCGCGACGTGGGCGAAAGTGTGTCAAGCGATGGGGGAAGAGTTTGAGCCTTATTTGCCGGTTGTGATGCCTTCGTTGTTGACGACGGCCAGTGCGAAGGCTGATATTTCTGTTTATGGTGCGTTCACTTCCAACTCTACCTTTTCGACGCTAACGCGTTCGTTTTCTCAGACGAAGACGTGGAAAACATGGAAGAAAAAGAAGGGTGGGAGATCATCGAGATGGAAGGTCAGACCTTGGGTATCCGGACGTCGTCCATTGACGAAAAGTGTCAAGCGTTTGAGACGCTTGTGATTTACTGTTCGACGCTTGGAGCGTGTTTTGCGCCGTACCTTTCGCAGACGTTGGAGATTACGTTGCCGGCGCTCAAGTTTTATTTTCATGATGGGGTTCGGGAGGCTGCTGCTATGTACGTTTTTTATTCTCCTCGTTCGGGTTCCACCGTTCCTCGCTCTCTCCCTCACTCCTCACTTCTCACTTTCTCGCTCGCTCACTCGCTCACGTTCGTTCGTTCGTAGGCTCGCACCGATGCTCCTCTCTTGCGGCAAACAAAGCAACTCGCTAACACCCCAAATGGTATCAGCGATCCTCCACCAAATCATCAACTGCATAAGCACCGAACACGACTCGTCCTTCCTCGCCTCCCTCTTCAAATGTTTCACCGACTGCCTGCTCCTCATCGGCGGTCCCTCGGCTCTTTCCTCCGAATACCATAACGGCATAATCGAAGCTACCAAACGCCAACTCCAACAACTCGCTGAACGTCGAAAAGCTCGGACAGCCCGCATGCACGGTAGCTCCACCCACACCGGCGGCGGAGGAGGAGGAGGGGGGGAGGATATGGGTATGGTGAGAGAGGAGATGGGGATGCTAGAAGAGATCGAAGATTACGCGCTGGACGATATGGGCAAGATGTTGAGTTTGTTTGATGTGAACCATCCTTTGATCGTTGCTGTGTCGAGTGTGAAAGATTTGGGGTTTGGAGGGGGGTATGGGAGTGAGAGTGATGGGGGGGAGGATGTGGGGTGAGCGCGTGGTGTAGCCTAGGGAAAGAATGGGGACTCTTGGTAGTGAAAATTGGTCGTTATTCGGACCTTGTATTAAAGTTTTCGTTCGTTTTTTGTCGGTCACCCTTCTGGGTTCGAATTCGTGGGCTCACTGATTATCCAATGTTGGTCGAACGTGAAGTTGACTTTGGAGTAAATGGTTGGTACTGACTGGTTCTGGCACGACGGCGGGGTTGTATGTGGTGTATCGTATTTACCCGTCGCTGTCGTCTATGTCGAGTCTTTGTTTGAGACCACAACCAAAGGAAGGAGAGAACGCACGATGTAATACAGCGTGAAGCGGAATGGAACTGGCTTAGCACAAGCGCTTGTTCGTCTCAGTGTGGCGCGACCTCGTCTTCCTCGTTATGTATTGCTAGATCTATTCACGTCTCAAGTTCGCCAGTTAGGACGGAAAGCCACACAAACGAGGTGACCGTACTCGATAAGCAGGCAGCGTCGTCTTTCAATATCACGCGATGGACGAGAGCAGGCGAGGGAGGAAGCGTAACAAGTTGCGATCACTGTGCAAGGTTCGAGTTTCCGGGGAATGCTTTTATAGATTCGACGAATTGGACTATGGTTTGATATTACTACCCACGACGCACGTACTCAGAAGAACGCAATCGGGTTCGACTCCCTTCCAGAAATGCTCTGCCCGACGTCCCAATGCTCGACGATGCAAGTGCCGACGAATCTGAACTTGTCCATCACCGCGGTGCTCGATCCTCCGTTCCTCATCCTGTAGTGCAAGAGACCGTATCCTTGACCAGCGAAGGCATGGACGTTCGTGAAAGTGAGAGAGGGGCTGGAGAGTGCGGGGACGAGGACGTTGAGGGCGTTTTGTCTGCCCGATTGTGCGAAGGGGTTGTGGTTGATGTACTCGCTGAACGTTGAAGAACGTGAGCAAAAAGTTTATCGATTGACGAACATCCGGGCGAGACTCACCCAGGGATGAAGAGATCAAAGCCGCGTTGAATTTGCTTCTGGACGAGGAACAGATTGCCAAAGTCGGCAATGGCTTGCTGCTGAGCGGCTTGCAACTGCTCTGCGGTTCCAACAAAGTTGGTCGTGCAAGGGCTCTGAGCGGTGACAGAGGAGATGGCAGCGACGATGACGGTCGCGAACGTGGCCACGGAGAATCGCATGATGATTGGTCGAGTGTGGGGTGACGAGAGAGGACGGTTCCTATCTCCAACGGCAGTCGTTATCCCTCATCTTATACTCCACGGAATGTCGACGTCCCTTCTCCTGCTTTATCCGAACGGAATCCTATGACCTTGCGAAGAACCGGACAAGGTGTGACGATCCAACCCATACCGGGTACCGAGAAAATCCTGGGCAATCGACTTAAACTCTCTTCCTTCTTCTCCGGCCTCCGCCCTCCTTAATCTCGTCCCTCATGATAGGTATTAGCTCTGTGATGACTTCTCGATGCGCACTGAATTCTGGAGAAATACCAAGCCAAGACGCTCCAAAGAAATACATTCTTCCGAGAATTACCACGGGGCCATAGGCGCGTAGAGCGCAACGACCGAGATTCTTACTTTAAATGTTCCGGGCGCATATTTGGTATAACCCCTTGCTTTATTACTTTAGCTGAGTGCGAGATGAGCTTGTCCTTTACAAACTCAGCCTTGAAAATGGCGATCTTACTGCTTTAGAAGCGTTTCTAGGGTGTCGGGGGACGATAAAAGGTTGCCAATCACGGGTGCTGTCCCGTTTGAGGAGTTGTCACTCGAATTGAAGCTTAATGCTTCCTCGAACACGGGTACGGAAGTTAAATTGAATGAGCGACGGTCAGAGATTGCACCAACGGTGTCCATATTTACGGAGGTCGGAAGCGGTACCGATCCTTTCGCTGGTATTCATCATACGGGAGGATCGTCATCGATCGTTTCACCAATCGTCTTCGCAACATCATGCTCAGAGAGAATCTGGGCTCGAGATACACTGCATGACAACTGATATATCTTAAAGGCAGACATAACTGGGAAATGTTCGGGAGGCCGAAAAGGTATCTTTTCCTTAAGCCTCTTAAAGGCCGAATCACCCTGACACACTGCCAGAGTCGAAGATTCGAACAAAAACAGCAGTATACTCCAGTAGGATCGCTCATCAGAAACCAGTGGGCTTTCACAGCAAATCGAAAAGTTTATAGATGCAGCCAGGAGCAAGTCCCGACAATCCCCCCGCATCTCATCCTACCGCTTGCTTGTTCACAGATGAACGAACTATTTTCGGTAGCGGATGGTCAGGAACGCTCCACAACGGCTCCACCACCTGGTGGGGCTGACGATATCGAGCTCTGCATCTTAGCTCGGCCTGCTCTTCATTTTGATGCCTCGCTTCCAAACGATTCAGATGTGCCCAGCTGGCACCCAAGGGTCACGCCTTACAGGCTCACTTTCGTCGCTCTCACTATCGGGTTGGGGAGTACCAAAGCATTGAAATCATCCGATTACAATGCTCAGACAACGATTGAATGGGTCGGTGGTGTTTTCTTTTTACTTCTGTAAGAGCATTCTCTTTGTCATAGCGGTTCAACATGACGACGGTGTGAATCGGAAGTGGATTCTTTCTAGGCCAATATGAGAAGGAGGATACAGCAAAACCCTACTGGTTATTCCAATTCGACGTGATGAATGCCCTCTTCACGATCTTCCGACGTTTTGGATACAAGTTCCCTCAATACGATACGAAAGAACGTCCACTCGACTTGTTAATCAAGCCGAAGCATCCACCCCTAACCGGGTTCCGGATCATTGTCACCGCAGCAGCAATCATTTTCGGAGCGACTAAAGCTATTTTATCGTATCTTGGAGAAGACACAACGCCCGGAACTGTTGAATGGTCGTACAGCATCGTGGTCTCTGTGATGTTCGCGCATAGTTCGTTTCTCGTGTCTACCTCTGATTTTTGATTTCTAGATTGTACTTGACAGGGCTGTACGAAGATAGCTCTAACGAAGTTTTCCCGTGGCTCTTCTCAAGAGACTATTCGTTGCAAGGTATGCACTGTTGGACTCAAGAGAAAGAATGCTGAATCAACGTGAACTGAGTCTCTAGTCATTACGATCGGCGTGGTAATGGGGCTCACTACAGTGCATTTGATTGCCATTGCAGGAATCGGATGGTCTTCTTACTATGGCATCTCGGGCGGTATGAACATGGCCTCTGAGATATGGAATTGGGAAGTTGCGATCAGTGCTTCTGTGCTCCGAGACTTGTGGTTGGCCCGTGCCGCCGTGGTCATGTCAGTGTTTATTCTAACCGTGGTCCTGACTGTATGGGGCTTTTTCATGGGGGGCTGGATTCTGATATCACTGGCGGAGGTTGTGAGCCGATTGTTTTGAAAAGGATATTGTGTAGAATAAATGTGAAATACAAGCTGATTCTCGCTCAAGCTTAGCGGCGCAATCCGTAAGGGTTCACGCTATGGCCTGGATCACAGCAGGGGTTGCAGGTTGTTGGTCAACAACGAGAAATTATTCTCATAATAAAGCTAAGCAGGTGATCCTCCATCTTCATTCAGCATCACCATGAAAGCAGCGAATAGGCGCAAAAATATGACGTCCACAGGTGCAGTATTGCTCACAGGACCTTGGACGTAAGCTCAAGGGCTTTGAACTTGTTTGGGAGAAAGAATCTCCTAAGTGTCAATCAGACTCGGTCAGGAATAAATCAAAACGTCGACGCTTTAAGTCGGTATAAAAACATATATTGAGGGTACAAGATCCAAGATAGGGTCAAAAAAGTCCAAGAGTTCGTCAGACAAGAGGCTTGCACAAACAAAGTAGGCGGGACAATCCGGAGAAGGGAAAACGGGACAGTATCAGGGCTGAGAAAAGAAGAGTCAGGGGAGTCAGAAAATCTACGGCTACCTGCTGAATGAGTCGCCGCCACCTCCATTCAGTGAGGTGACGCCTCTAAGCATGATGCGAGTCGTGGACCTCAGCGGGGATCGTCACGGTCCCTCCAGGAATAGTGATATTGAAAGGGTTTTGGCAAACACCAACGACAGCTGTGCGTTATCAACTTCCATCAGTATCCATCTTCGACGACATCTCGATGATTCGAATTGACCAACCTTCGATATATGCATCATACCCCGTAGCCAGCTTGGCCTTCAAATCCTGAGAAACATGCGGGACTCCAAGCACACATTCCGCACAGGACGTGAAGAAAGCGGTATGATCTTGAGTGCAGAAGCACGAGAAGTCCTGGGCTGAGGCGCAAGACTATTTTCTCGATATTAGTTGAGATTCGAGAGGTTGAGACTCGGGACGGTGAGATCAAGTACTTGCCTGGTCAAGCGCGAACCAATTCGCACACTGAGGCTGACAGCCGATGATGGTAGCCTCGTTCGGTCCAAGCTGACGCTTCAACAAGTTGAGTCCGAGCGGCAGGACAGAAGCGTAGACTATGTTGGAACGAATGGTAGGTCCAATTAGCCTCTCTCGAACTGACATTCGTCGACCGTGCGTGACGTACCCTGAGAAACGAAGAGAGCAAACATGAAGCAGATGAAGCGCATCATGATGATTGAAGACGTGGAACGAGGTTGAAGAGCGAAGATGAGAATGCGACAGAAAACGAGGGAGATCGTTAGTCTGAGGAAGAACGACTTTACCTAGCTATTTTATAGTGGATAATCCGCAGGAAAGTGCCTTAAAAACGTGCCGCCACCCACTACTTCAAGAGTCGTACTAGCATTTCGGAAGTCAGGCAAGCTCTACAGCACCTGGAGGAAGTAATATCGCACCTGCAGGGAGCTTGAAATTGCGGGGTTCTGTCGCAGACCATCATACCCCGCTGACCACTTTGTCGAATCACCGCCTCAGGGAAACGTGGATATAGCAGTCGAAACACGGACTATAATTAGCTGAGGACAGAATATGACGCCGCATTCTACCTGTCCGTCTGGTGGGTCGTAGTCACGAGGAAGCACAGTCACTCTGTTTTGAGGAAAGTTGGACGTCGAGAAACCGACATGAGATCTTGCTTTCCATTTATCAGCTGATTGACTCGAAATGCTGCCCCGTCAAGGCCACTCTCTGAAGGGACTATCCCTTGCTCATAGTGCATCGATAAGATGATTGACGCCCAGAGTCTATGACCGTCAAATTAACCGGCCGATATTCAATTTCAGCCTCATGTTTGAGCTGCGGAACTGCTCAAGTCATGGCACGGGACCGTACTGGATTCGGAACTTGGGGCGCTATTATTAGTATCCCACTACGAGGCGATTCCAGCCCGGTTCATTGAAATTAAGCGTCAGCGTTTATAGTTTCGAAACCAATAGAGCGAACGAAAGTTATGGATAACGGTGACTCCGACCTCTCGATTGCGGCCCCGATCCCCAAGTCCACGTACGGTTCTTCTAACGACGGCAAGAGACGACGGCTCAGAGATAGAATGCACCAAGGAGAAGCTTGGCAGGTAGGACATAACGAGATGCTTGAAGGAGGTGGAGGTGGTACCCCGCTCGCATGACGACGTTGCACGACGAGCGGAGCAGGTAGACTGTGGAGGGAGCCGGAGAGTGCGCTGAGTCGTGTTCTTGACGGGGAGTGACGGAAGAGTAGGGGGGAGGCTCGTCGATGAATCGTGCAGATGCACGCCTCTTTCCCATTGAGTTACGGGCCGATGAGGGTGAGGCCGGGACTTGTGAACCAGTCAAGTGGTGAGTTTTAATCGCCAATATGTATCAAATTTCCCCAGAGGTACTTTCGGGTCGGCGGTTGTCGTTGGGGAGCGTGATATGGATGGAATTCTATGGTCAATGAGTGGTTGAAAAAGAACGGGAGGCCCGCAGTGGTCCGATTGGTTCGAAGATGAGAATCGGATCGCCACTACATTATGTGGACAAGGTTGAGCCAAGGCTAGAGTCAGGGCTCAGATGCAGCAGTAGTCTATCTGCAACGAGAAAAAAAGAACGGAGAAAGCAAAACGCGACACGTCAGGTCGAAACCCGGTCCGTTCCCGGTCCGGAGGGCCATCAATCCAGACGAGCAAGGTTGTCACTTGCTCTTGAGTGATCCTGGATCCAGAGAGGGGAATGAGAGACAATCTATCTCTATTCCAGGGTCTACCTCGGTATGAGCTAGTGTTTCAGCTGTCGAAATATATGAAGAAGACCTCGATTCGCCGTCGAATGTCCGACATCGATACAATTGGTCGACCATACATAGACGACATCACGCTCGAGCCCTACATAAGTAGCTTCCAGTTATTCCAAGTCTTCACAAATTAAAGCTGAATTGAAACCTTAACTTTGCCTCAATGCGACTACTCATCTCGACCACGCTCGTCACTTTACTTGCGCTTGTGTCTATATCCCTCGGCGGGGCCCAGCACGCGACAATCACAGCAGCACCGCAGCCTCTCGCATCACCAAAATTGGATAGCAGCGAAGACGCCAGATGTACAGTTTCCTGCCCCAGGGGGTCCAGCCTCATTCTCTTCCCGTGGCCCACTCCCACGACTTCGCAATCGACCACTCCACCGTGCCCATTCTCCGGCTACACTTGCGTACCCACTACAACTACGACGACGTTGATAATTACGACACAGCCCCCTTCCCCCTGAGTGGAGGACGCGCTAGAGATCATATCACCCAAATCAATATAAAGGTGAGATATTACATACGGACTCACGCATCGGCTGACGGGGAGAAATGTCAGGACGCAGGTTTGAAATTCGAGACAGAGAAGCAGTTGACTTAGGATAGTGTTCCATCGTTCTTGCGTAGTAATTCAAAATTCAGATTGAGTTGGATTCCACTACGATATCGGGGAAAGGACAAACCCATTGCTTCCTCAATGTAGAGACCGCCAAGCGTCATATGCTAATGCAACGATTCACTGAATTACATTGGCTCATTTGAACAATATAATGACTGACAACAGAACGGGCAGTCGGCTTCGTGAACATATTCCTACTCACCAGTGGGAAAGACATGTACGGATCGGAGAAATGGTTGGATAGAATACACGGTTTAGCAACAATCCACGTTTCAACCTCAGAGGCCCTCCTTATAAGCTCTTCTGAGACGGCGCTGGGACCGGGGAGGTAGTCTCACTGCACTCGACTTGAGACTGTGAACAAATTAACGAGGAGAGGTGAGGTCTTGAGCGTCTTTTCGGTGATGAGCCGTAATTCGCCTCGAATGCAATAGACATACGCACGCGTTCTTGGAGCCACTGTTGTAACGCTCTAAAAGGGAAAATGTAGTCGTTGCAAGGTTCGCTTCCATATAAGCCATGGGGATTACACCACAGCAACGACTCAGATATGGACACGAACAAATTAGCGCCGGGGTCATAGCTTTTCCTTGAGGGACCCACAGGCTACAGCCCACGGCCGTCGTTACTCAGAGTATTCCCGTCCGTACTGGGATTCTACACGCCCAATAGGGGCCGATAAGGGTGTAGACCCAATGTTGTGTCACTTTCGTTGGGTTCACCGCGTCCTCGCCCTACCGACGCCCAATTATTTCTAATCCAGATATAGACCGCGAATAACGCTGTTCAAGATAGTTTCGAGTGTTGACTAGGACGCAGAATTTGCCACCCATAACCGGGTTTTGTGGGTGTCAGCGTACCCTGGTGGCATACCGCAGTTGAAGCAAGCGTCAGCGGCTCTTGCTTGCTGTGCGAATATGGAACTCCAATCACGGTCCTCAACTATCCTGCTGAGACGTCCCACCTGCAGCTCGAAACGGTTGCAAGTATGCTCCAGCAAATGCCAATGTATGAATCGAGGTTCAAGTTGCAAACATGTTGCTAGGGTTCTTTGAGACGTATAAATACCTGCTCGTGTTCAGTTGGAATAACCCATTTACGCCATCTACTTCTCACCTTTCGAAAACTTGCAGCTAACCTTTCTAACATATTCGGATGACCACTCACTACTACGCCTTGGCGGAGCAAATCGAGATTGTTGGGGATGATCTTATTGAACTCGCGGTAAGGATCAATTACAATATTATTCCTGTCGAGATCTTTGCGCTCAACGGACCAGAGAACCTATCGCAATCTGGGATCACTCTATGCATTCTGTCAAGCATACAATTCCTTTGACAGTCAATTGGACGAGATGGCTTGGCCCGCTCGTCAACGGCCTGAAGGTAATAGAATTGCATTGGACCTCACCCAAAGGTTCCTGGAGTAAGAGCTCTATTCTCTCCAACCGTTCAATTCATTCATCCTAATCGCATGCAGTATTGGCAAGGCTGTCCGCTGCAAAAACTACAGCTCCATGGGATTCTCGGGCGCAACGTCGTTCCTTGACGAGCAACTGAAGACCCTATCAGAGCTTCGGTTGGAGTGTAGGGTACGTGCTTCCTCACCGTGATACCATTGTTCAAGAACCTACATGGAAAATCTACAGAGAACGCTAGAGCCGTTTAGTAAGAGAACACAAGGGTCCTTCGTCGAGTGCATGAACCCACCTGGTGGTAGCTCGTCACCTGTAGTCCGTGGCCGCTGGCGGTAAATGACCAGCGTGACGCGTAATTGTCCTAGAGCCAAGTGTTCCATTGTCAGATAATTTCTATGCAGTAACTCAATTTAATGAACACCTTCTTAACGTGAACCATACTCTCCGCCGCCCTAAGCCAGCTGGAGAGAGACCATGCAAATGCGACCGTTCGGATGACATTTCCCGATCAATTCCGGGATGCTTGTGAAGCGTCAAACCGCCATGACGACAAGGTCGTACTTGAGCTGGGTACGAATCAAAGAGTGCTCGAGGATGGCTTGCCACTTCAGCAGACGTTGGCAATATTGATACAGTCACGATAGACCAAAACCCACGCACCTTTCTCCCAACTACATGACGGCAATCAGGATCGTCCATACCCTCAAGGGATGGCGCCTCATTCTTATCAGCTTTCGTGCTACGACAGTGGGCCTCTTGGTGGCGGTGACCGTGAGTGAGGCGAGACGGGCGTATGAGTAAGAGAAGCGGCCTGGGGTGGTCAGGGTCTTCACGAGGTCAAACTTTGCACGCAAATTGCCCGAGACGGAAACGGAGGTGGAAGAATGCTGAGTCAATGAGAGAAAAAAGCGGACAATTATATCAACAAGGCCTCAGACGACCCCAACGATTGGCAAGAATAACGTACATCTCGCCTCTCTCCGTCGATGAAAAACTCCTGTCCCCAGTGACCACGCTGCGATCCTCATTCACACTCGAAGTTGGCTTTCCACATGAAGACATTGAGACCGACAAAGGGGAGTGACGGAGGAGTGTTTCGCAAATCTATGCTGCGTTAACATGCAGACAAAAGCGCTCAGTAATCGAAAGGGGGAGTGAAAACAAGAGACCGAAGAGCGACACTGTGACGTAGGATGCCAGCACCTTCCGGTCCGTGGTCGGCACGCCCGGGCCGCTTCAACTTGCACATCTTGGATTCTGACGCACCGTCCACCGTTCGAGTTCGAGTTCCTCAGAGTCTTTCCAGCGGTAGGAGATAAGTTGGTAGTGGCCAACCAGTGGCCATAGCCCGGGACCGATTGCAAGTAGGTGCAGAATGAGTAGAAAAGAACCACAGTAAATGGCAGCACCTGCTACCGTCCCCTTCTATTCTTTTTCTGATGGTAATGCATTAAGGAATTGTCACTACTAGTAGTCCAATAGTGGACGAGAACGGTGAGAGCTTAGGGCAAGTAGTGGGTGATGAACCGTCGGCGCGGCCAGACGGTCCTCTTTTATCAACCCGGTTAAACAGCGATAGATTTCTCCGAACGCGCTCGCTAACGCCCGCCTCACGGCGGGCTCGCGCTCACGCTCGGGGAACTGATTTGAATGAGGTAGGCTCTTAGATGAATGATGAGGGCATTAGAATTGGGCCATTCATGTACTTGGGCTTCTTCAATGGTCTATAGCCGCGCACTCCATCAAGTCTAGTGTGCTTATACGACACACCTCGCACAAGTCATGGTCCACAACAAGTGGCAGCGAACTCTCGACTCTGTCGACGGAGACGCGCCGTGGCGGTCCGCTCAGAGAGCCCAGAAACAGAAATCGAACGGGAAACGTAAGCAGCGGCCCGGAATTGATTCCAATGAGGGTAAAGAACGGTCTGGATGGTTGCCAAACTGAGCGAATTGAATTGAAATGATGCTCCATCGCCAGAAACACTGTGGAGCTTTTCAAAAAACAGTAGTCGAGTACCATAAGACCCAGAGACCTTCGGTCCCGGGAACAAAGATACCTCCACGTCAGCATGAAGTAGGTCCATCCTCGGAGACCCTTTTTTGCTTTGGAGGCAAGTTGAACGAACCCAGTCCTGAGTCATTGACAGAACAAAAGGAAATCGACGACTGCAAGTTGTGACCACACATCATCAGGTTGCCTGTAGAAGTACCAGGGAAGATGCTTGTATGCGTCGTGTGTAGGCCCTGGCTCAGAGACACCGTAGGAACGTTTCGTTGATATAAACAAGGAGCGCCTCGCTTCGCTTCGGCTTTCTTAGATCTATTCAATGGGAGTAGCGTACCAATTGGATACCATTCCAGTATCATAAGCTTTGCATGCGATGCGGCCTCAGTGAGAGACTGTACTTCCCTTCGCTCTGGGTTGTCATAGATGTGATGGTGCGAGCAATCCTATCCTACGGTGATACAATTCTTGACTTGACTGTCAAAAGACGGCGGCTCAAGTGTTATTTGCTTGTTTCGGTACTCATTTTCGTATCGAGGATTCTTGCCGTCGCTACGATGGTCCATTTGTTTGTACACCATGATTAAGTTTGTATGCCCAAGCCGCCGAGCGATGATATATCGCCAGCACGCTGGACAAACATGGTGATGGAAAACAGGAACTTTGGCCCCGTTCAAATCTTCTGAGGTCCTCGTCCCTGTTTTCAATCAAATTCGATCTCCTATGAATACCTCGTCGCCACTACTTTCCGTACCGTCATTGTCTCGTTCTGCCCCATTTACTAACTGAACAGATCACTTTTGCCCGCCTCACATCTCTCGTGCATCATTGTCTCAAACCCACCTCATTGCATATCCCTTGTCACGCAAGTACATGGCCAACCTCTGAGGCAATACAGCAATACCACTGTGATATTGAGCAGCTGTTGTGCCCGTCTGATGGCCTCGACTCCTCGGACGCTGTGACTCCGAGAGTCTGAGAGGTTCAGAGTGGATCATGCCCGCTACTCTAGTAGCGGGTTTCTTTACTACCCCCCCTCAACCCCGCTTACTTCAGCAGAAATTTACTGTAGA
>JAMZDL010000310.1:0-16660 GCA_027579765.1 Candolleomyces efflorescens
GATGTTATCGTAGTTTGTGGTGTAGAAAATGAAATTTGTAGTGTACAATAATAAATGTTACATTTGACCGCCATACATCTGTGACGGTATCAGTTTGGGTCGGACATTTAGTTCTGCGGAGCGGCAACCAACTCGTCCTCTGAACCACCATGGCGAAAGGTTCCTCTAGAAAGACTCAGAAACTCAACTCGTCAAAGACCCAATCCTGTGGCTCACGAGATGAAGACAGAGAGGTTCCTGGCACTCGTCAGACCCCGGGCAATCCTTTAATAGACCTTCCTCTGGAAATGCTCTGCGAGGTACCGGCCATATTTCTCCGTCCCTGAGACACTCGAGTGCGCTAACATCTCTGGTAGATTTTGAAGCTGCTGCCCCCGCTTGACTTGCTCCAGCTTTCACGCACCGCCAAGTCTTTCAGAAAATTTCTGATGGACCGCACTTCAAAGTCCATCTGGACCCATGCTCTGTCCGCTGTAGAGGACCTTCCGCCCTGTCCTGAAGACATTTCTGAGCCTCAGTATGCCTGCTTGATGCTCACCGACCATTGTCACGTATGTATCCTTCAAGCTGGCACCGGAATGCTTCATTCCACTGACGAATGCTTGAACTAGGAGTGCCTTCTACCGCTTTCAAAACTAACGACGGACGAAGATTTACTGCTTTATCTAGAAGCAAGAACTCAACTATGTATCGCTTGTAGCCTTGTGCAGTACGTCCTGCCTTTTTCTATTTTGTCCAGGTCGTTCAATCCAAGAACAAAACGCAGTTTCAAACGCTGGCAAGAACTGCCCCAACAGGTTCCCCTCGAGCTCGCTGAATTTGTTCCAGCAACGACAAATCGGCTGACGAAAGACGAGCTTGCGAAGTCATACTTCAAGGGCCGTGGTAAGTGATCCCACTTCGCGAAAACTCGCGTTCGAGGATCGAGTTGATCATGTTGTAGAGCCCCAGGCAGCTATAGAGAAGCGGACCAGGTTCCACGTAAACACAGCACTCTCGCTCTGTGCCGACTACAAGAAAAACAAAGGAGATAGACAGAAGAAGGCCTGGATTGAAGAACAAAGGAAGATCTGGCTTGTAAAAGAAGAGGTAAGTGCCCCTCGGGAAACGGGATTCCACTGTTGGTCCGTGTTCTAACTGACTCTTCGTAGTCCGCTAGCGCTTGTGAACGCTATTTCCTCAATGCCCAAAGCAGGGAAGTCCAACGCGCTAGAGCTTTGAAAGAGAAGCGCATAGAACAGTAGGTGTATTTGATCATCTGCGAAGCGCTACTAACTTTGCGTCAGGATCAGAGAAAAACTCAGAGCTTTGGGTCAGTTGAGTCACGGTAGTCAACTATTCATACCTCGCGCGATCTTGACACAAAAGTACTCGGCAGGGTGGGCTGATGAGCTCAATATGATGCAGGCGCCACTCCCATATGAGGTATATTCCTGGCAGTCCCCAGCAAAAGAGCTCACGGAGAAGGGTGCGTGACTTTTTACTCTCTACTGCACCCCCGAGAAGGAGTCAACTGAAGCTGAGTAGAATGGGAAGAGATGGAGGACAGCATGGTTGCTGCGATGGAAAAGCGCAAGGAGAAGCGGATCAAGATTGACATGACAAAGTTGCTGCTAGACCGTATCGATGCTTGGGTGAAGCCAGCGTATACTTCTTTCCTCTTTTCTCATCCTCCCAACACCGTACTTCCGTCGATTCAAGAAGTCTGCCTCACCGAAGCCTTCCGCACCCCACTGTGTACTCTCCCCCTGGACCAGGACCTGACGGCCGATCTCTTCGAAAACGCCATCGCACAGCTGCCCTCGTTTGCAGAGGAATGGAGGAAGAACAGGATAGACCAGGTCTTCGAGGTCGTACAAAGATCCGCGACGTACAAGAAGACCTCAGCGGGCGACCTATCAGCTGATACCGTTCTCCCACTTGCTTCATCGATTTTTCACTGCGACGGCTGCCAACAAAAGGTCACTTACCCCTACATCCTTGTCCACCAATGTCTATTTGTCCCTTCATGGGAACCGAAACTTCAGGATTTTGCCGAAAGCATGCCTACACCCATGCTACCCCGGGAAATCAAGATTCCAGACGTACCAAGCATCACTGACGACATTTCTCTGATTTTGCTCACAATACCCTCCGTTATTAGGATATGGAAGGGAATGAAACACGCCAGGTTCGACGATAATGCGCATCGGCATATGCTGGCTCTGCTGGATGCACTTGGATGGAGTGCAGGTACTACGGTGAGCGAGATGGAGGTAAAACAGCCTTATGTGGAGTGCCTTTGCCAGTGCTTTGATGAGGTCAGAACTGAGCGCAAGACTCCGACTGTCACTCGTGTTTTGACTCGGTCGGCTGCGCGGAGAACCAAGGAGGCTCAGAAGCCTACCGCGGCGGAAATTTCGGAACCGGGGTTGACGAAGAGAAGAGAAGCTGCTCGATGGACGAAAGCTGTAGGTGCTCGCTCCCCAAACAATTTCAGCCTTGCGAGCTGTATGCCTGGCGGCTTACAATGTGATTCTGTAGATTCAATCATGCGGGAGCCATGAGCGGTCTGAATCTCACCCCGAGTGCTTCGCAAAGCTCGAAGGACGGGACCTTGCTCTCGCAACGACTATTGAGCAAGCGAGGCAGCAAACGTTCTGGACGAAAGTCCTTCAAGTTGATTGCTTCATGTGCATGGCTCGATCAGGTTTCACCCGAGATGCCTTGGAAAATCACTTGCTGCTAGAGTGAGTACTACGATCTCCACTCCCCCGTTCCTGCTGCTCATGACTCTACAACTACAGCCACAAAGTCGAGCATCCAGATGGCATCAACGGAGTGAAGGCATATGTGAATGAGTCAAATCTCTGGAAATTCCCGATGCATTCATGCGAATTGTATGTTCGCCTGGAAGATCGTAGTTTGTAGGCCTCTACGTTCGTCCTCTGAATCTGGGAATATGATTTTATTCGGAGCTCTGCAGATGGAGTGAAGTAGCTCACCACTTCAAAGCCTACTTAGCTTAGGAAGGCTTTCTGCTCAACGCCAGTCATGTCGTTACGCGGTTGTTTCGACTTGGAGTGAAATTGCCATGAAGCCCGCATTACGCACTAACTCAACACGCCGTGAGCGAAGGCCTACTCATACCGCATCCCACACCATCATTGCACACAAGCGCATATAGTCATTTTGTATCTGAAGGGCGCTGGTGATCAGTAAAACCTACTAACCCTGTCAGGACGGCTGTTAGGTGGTAACGTGGAGGGCGAGGGTCGCCCTGATGGCGACTGTAGCTCCTGAACTCGGGAATGTCATCCTTTTTTTGCAGATAAATCCTCACCTGCTATCCATAGCGTCATTTGACACGATCAGACCGTATATCGGAAACGATACCAATGGATCACCTTCTTAACTCTGAACGGTGTCCTTTTTATAATGCCTTCCCTTGGCAAGAAACAACTGCAAGCTATGCCCTTTCTTCTTGACATTGATAGCAGGTTGGAATTCGACGTCTTCCAGTCCAGCATTGCGAAAGGCGTCAACGATAACTTCGGGTTTGAACCCGCCCCGATGCGCAACAATGCCATCCTGGTGCTCAGGAAAAACTTCGTCTATACAGTCAACGAGGCTTTCCGAGTAAATGAGGTCGACGACCATCAGAGTTCCCCCGCCATCCTTGAGGTGGGGGACGAGCCTCTTCGTGGCGACTTCAACGGATTGGAAGTGGTGAAACGCTGACGCGCACTGGTTTGAAATCGTTCATTCGTGAAAACCGAGTCAGATAGGAGGAGAAGGGGGTAAACGCTCACCACAATCAGATCAAACCTCTGACCTCCGAACGGGTCCCTCTCGATACCTTCACTGGGCCCTTCTGATAATACATCAACGCAAACCGCCTTTAATTCTTCGGGTAGCAGCCCTTGATTGACTGCACTGGCATTGTAGAAATCCACCATGCCCTGGGAGATATCGACACCAACGATCGACTTCGTGTACGAGGCGAGGTGTTTCGACAGCAGGCCTGAGGGGAGTTGTGGAAGATACGACGCCTTCGTTCAAGATCGGTTGTCAGAGAGTATGGCGCGGCGAACCTGAGCCGCAGGCAAAATCCATTACTTCGGTGGAGTCCTCATCGAAGTCATAGTGCTCGAGGATGGCATTCGCTGCGCTTCAATCCCGGCGGTCAGCGAAGTGTGAAACGATGGCGATATAATAGAGCTCACCGCTTCGCGAGTTCAATGGAAGAACGAGGAGGTTGATAGGATTTCGCCAGACGATTGAAGTGGACTCTATTCAATGCAGTATAAGTCGAGGTGGGGTGCTGTTCCGTCATGGTGAGAGGAGAGGATCAATCACGGCCACAGCGCGCGCGTCACTGTGACGAAGCCACCTTTTTCATAGTATCTCAAAGATTCAAACACTCAGAGTCATGACCATAATCTATATAGATCAAACAACATACATGAAAGAGCAGTACAACAAAACAGTCAGAACGCAAGCGCACTGACACAAAAGGGACGGATAAAAAAGATATAGCGAAAGGCCATCTAGACCCAAGCCACTGTCCAGCTCTATCATATCCTAACAACAACTAAAAGGAGGAACCCTAATATCACGACCATCGAGGCCAATGATAGGCCAAGCCAATCAGCCAGTCACCCCCTGACCACCCTTTTTGAGAACTAGCTCGAAAGAGGATGGGGTAGAACGACCGGTGATGACTTGAACCAGGGACCGACCATCCGTCCAACCGGAAACCATTCCTGAGGCTAGCAAAGGAAGGCTGGGAGGAGGGAGGCGAATGAGAAGATGTAGGTGAGACCGATAGCTATGTACCAGGCTGTCTAGCAGCAATAGCGAGTCTAGAGAGGCGATCTAGCAGATAGATAGATATAAGCAAGTAGGCTGCGTTGTGTCCAGCCAAGTTGACGTGTAGCGAAGAAATGACTGGAAGTTGCGTCAACTGGTTTCTTCGACGATGAGTGTCGTGCGTGAGGTTGGTTCCAGCGGGGAACGGTAGAGGTGCGTGTGGGGAGTCGTATCGTTAGAACATGAGCAATTGCTTTAGAAGCTCTCTGTGATGGCGACGGAGAAGTCGGAGAAGTAAACATCCTGATCCTTGGGGCTGGCGAACTCGGGCTTGGAACCTGGACGACAGACGCAATGTTCAACAAACACAACGGATCGACGAGGAACAAAAATGGATCAGTCAATTATAGATCCATAATTTCATGAAAACGAAAAGAACGTACCACCGAAGAAAGTCTGCATCTGCATACCACGGAACTTGCCAGCGTTGGAGGTCCTGAGGACAAGACCGCTGACATTGATGACGCTCTTGCCGTTGACGAACAACTCGATTTCACCATTGGACTGGCCGATGTCGTTGAGCTTGACGCGCTCAGCAACAGTGGTCCAGCGACCGGTAGCGAAAGAGAAGGATCCAGTTCCAACGGAGGCACCGTAGGTAGGGTTGCAGTGAGACGAGGGGGCGACGTTGCAGAGCTTCTGGTTGGCAGCGGCGCCAGGAGGGAAGTAGGTGTAGAATTCACCACGGCCCTGGCCTCGCCACATGAGACGGGCGGAGAAGCAGGCATCGTCACGTCGGCCGCCTGAGCATCCAACAGCCTGAGCATCGCTGTTACCACCATCTACAATAATATCGAGGGCATTTAACACCGTATCGGAGTAACGATAATGAAAATGAAACACGTACAGAGACCGGGGAGCTTGCCACCAAGCTGGAAGTTGAAGCCCTCAGGGAAGAAGACGGAGTAGCCGAAAGTCGCCTCCTTGGCATTCTGCAAGTTCAGGGGTCCAGGAGCGTAGAAGGAGAATCCACCTTGAGGGTTGTGTCCGAAGGTGTACGAGCCCCTGGGGTAGTGAGCTTGAACGGCGGCCTTGCCATCGGGAGCGTTGACATATCGGTGAGGAACACTCCTGAGCACATTGGTGGGCCTGAAGGTGCTATCCGAGAGGGGCAAGGCGTTGGGGGAAGAGGGAGAGGTGGTCCAGGAGTTGCGGGAGCCTGCGGGGAAGAGGTTACCGAGGAGACCTCCGATCGCACCACCGGTGGATGCGGAAGGGGCAGCGGTGGAGGACGAGGCAGCACGGGTGGAGGAACCTGCGGCACGAGTGGAAGACTCGGCAGCTGCGGCACGGGTGCTAGAGCCGGAAGCTCTGGTGCTCGTCGGAGCAGCAGCAGCAGGGACGGTGGAGGATCGGGTGGATGAAACGACCTCGTCGTCAGCAGGGGTGTTCGTGGCGGCGGTAGCAGGGAGAGCGGTGCCTGTGGGTACATCCAAGACCACAGTGGTCACAGGCTTTCGGCATGTGCCCCTTCGGTGACGGACGGGGGCAGCAGCGACGGTCGCAATCAAGGCTGCGAGGATGTAGAGGACAATCTTCGACGAGTACATCGTGAACGTGAGGGCTTTACGAGGTCTGCTTTAAAGAGAGGCTGGGGGAAAAGCAAAAAAACGATAGACTAGCGGTGTGTATATGAGTGAACAAGGAAATGAAAGACACCGCAGAACCAAGCTGGGGAAACACGACACTGAAATGAGGGACTGGGTCGGAGAAGGGGGAGACGCAGAAGCGTTGAAGAAAGAAAGAATTCGAACCGTCGCAGCCTTAAACGTCGAGGTCCCACTTTTTGATTGGCGAAATTGACAACAATCCCAGGGGCCCGTACGGCAGGCGGTTGCTTGTCTTGGCAAAACATTCCTGCCATCCAACTGATGGCCGAGACAAACGGAATATGGCGCCGTCCAACTTTCGCCCACAGGCAAATATCCAGGCGATAGCTCTACGATCGAGCTCGCTGCACCTTGAGGATGCAGTCTTGCTTCCTACTCACGAAGATCGCCAAGAAATACCGCATCGTGATGGGCGCCTTAAATTGATGAAACCTTTGACATTTAACATCATCGCAACGAAATCTAACACAGCAAATTGAAGAGGGGGGGCTTACATCTCATGCAATCGCCTCATGTTGAGCCAGTCCAGACGGCTACTCTCGTCCGCTCACGGAAAAACCTGTCTCATGATGTGGTAGATGGGCCCTACGTGGAGTTTCGAAGCTCTCGAAATTCGACGAATTGCAAAGCGCAGTAAACGCGGGATTGTCGGCGGCCAAGACCGATGAGCTTTCTCCTGCTGTTATTCCGATTACAGGAGGTTTGGAGTACACGCTCCATGAACGTGAAACAATGGACGCGCTCGAGAAAAAAACTTTATCGACCAATGGTCTCGAGCTTGGTGGAGGTTTGGAGAACAATGCCGGGACGATCGGCTGACAAACCTCAATTGATAACCGGAGTACAAAGTCACAGCCACAGCCTCTGTTTGCTTCCGTCCCCGATCACAAACAGGCCCGAAGGAAGGAACATTGGAAGCCTCGGCTGGTCGCCGAGATCCTGACCTTGCTTCGCAAAAGAGGGTGTTTGAGAGAGCGATACAATTACAAGCTAGTGGAGATATAAATACAGGTTATTTGAATACGATAAGATGAGTGTCAATGATAGAGGAAACATTAACCAGTTTTAGACTTCTTGCCGCCAATAGAGAGACCCTTTTTCTTCAGGTGGAAAGGGTTCGTTTGCGGAGCGGGACGCTTGGAAGGGACGTTGAAGAAGTCATCGGGGGGTGATTCGAGGACGTCAATGTTCGAGATGGAGGCCCAAAAAGTATCCTGGTTGGATTTGGACAAACGATGAAGAGTGAAGACCATAACGACTGTCGCTCCTTTGAGTTCCGCCTTGTACTTCTCGGGAGGGATTAAGGAATCATTCATATAGGCGAGGATCGGGTTGACGAGGTAACGATCCTTCATCTCGTCGAAAGCATTTCGAGCGTCAGTGTGCGATTTCGGAACGGGCCAGTGTTCCATGAAATCGATATCAGCTTCAGACGCCGTGTTACCCCGAGGCTATCAAGATCCATGAGGAACGCGGGAAAAGGATGAAGGATCAGCGAGCTTACGACGAATAAGTTGGAATGCTGGAATTTCAACGAGTGAAGCGGGTTATCTCCCTCATTGGTAAATTTCATGACTCCCTTGATTTGTGGCAAAGCATGAGCGCTCTTCGTCTGAATGTGCTCTCGTAGAGAGGCATAGAAGTTTTCGAAGTCTTCGGCGCATTGGGCGTCTTCAGGGGCGACTCCGATAGCGGAAGGACGAATGTCAACAAATTCCCCAAGTTTTCCGGAATCCCAGCTGGCATCCGCGGTGAGGAAAAAGAGGGAAGGGGATAGAGTGGTGATTATGCATAACTGTGCAGGAACATGTTTGGGAGAAGGACCCTTCGCCTTGCCTCGCACTTTCGAATGGGATTCGTCGGATGCATCATACTTCGTGCACAGATGTTCGAGAGACGTGCCTTGAGAGGACCATTCAAGCCGGTCCCACATGTCGGGGTTGCCAACGTAGATAAAGTTAGGATTCTTGAGAAGTTCCTCTCGAATGGAGTCCATGATGGGAACACAGTGGGTCAGAGTTGAGAAATTACCGAAGCGAATCGCTGTTTAAGAAAGGGCTAATGACGTCATTGCAGTTTGGGGGTCTGTCTCAAGGGGGTCTGCAATTGAATGGAATGACCATCTACCAAGCAAATCTTAACGCTCCAACTCCCAGTATGGATACTCCGCTCACAGCCGACGATCTTTTCTCGCTCACCTTCAGAGAACTTATGGGAGCGTGCCGTTTGACGGGAATCGGGTTGACAGTCCCTTTCGAAATCAGAAGCGGGGGAATGGAATCGTTGGTGCAGCATATTCTCGACTACGGACCTCCTGAGCTTTTGGAATATCTGCGCAATCTCGTCCGAGAAAGCCAACAATCAAGGAAACGAAAAGCCCCACAGGACTTTAGCGATCCACGAGGAAATGACGATGGTACCCGGCGACGGATCATTCCATATCAACCAATAATCCCTCAATCCGACCCAACAGCATTTGGCCGAATTCCCGTTGCCGAGCAAGTTCAGCAGTGCTACGAAGAATTCTACGATGCAACTTCACAGGATGCTTTGCAAGAGGCAATCTGTGGGGTTTGTGGTCGTAGACGGAGCATCAAAGAAGCACTGGTTACTGAACGCCGGTTAGACACCCTCCCCCATCTTTCCCGACTCCGACCCCTCTATCCGCACCCCAAGCACGACCTTCATGAAAATCTGTTGTTGGAGGTACAGGGTTTGTTCGTCAAGGATCATACTTGGTGGATACGGATTTGCGGATCATGTTTTACGGAACTGGATTCCGTTGACAATCTTTCCTTACCGCCGAAGCATTCTCTTGCCAATAATCTTTGGATTGGAGAAATCCCCCCCGAGCTTCAAGACCTCACAATAACTGAACAGATGTTGTTGGCTCTTATTCTGCCTCGCATCTACGTCTATAAACTGTTTCCTGCAGGGCAGGGTCCTGGACCAAATGCAACTCAGCAAGGGTTGCGAGGTACTGTAACGTCTTACGAACTCGACAATCGTGGTTTCACAGACGCCATAGAAGGGAATTTGCTTCCTCGCCCTTTGAAGACGCTATCCAAGGTTATTTCCATTACAATCGTTGGTCATGGAATATTGAAGAAATCGAGGCTGCTTCCGATTTTTCGAGTTCGACGAACACGGCTCCATGGGGCGTTGGTTTGGATGAAGGAGAACAATTCAAAGTACTTTGGTGACATCGTTATCAATGATCACCTTTTGGAATCCCTCCCGGACGACGATCTTCCCAATGAAATTGCTGCTCTCGTACGACAGGCACAGGATGTTTCGACAGTAACTCAAGAAGAAGGGGGGTATGTGTCTGCATCGTTTATGGACGGAATTCACAGCCACTTCGACAGTAGCGATACTCGTGAGTCTTCGTGTTGCAGCTTTCTATGAATGCTTGTGATAACACCAAGGTTAGCAAGCATAATTCCTCTTGATGTGTCGGGTGCACAGACGGTAGACCTTGGACATCTATCTGCAAGCGAGATTGCTCTTCAAGGCCTAGTCAATGCGTGGACAGAGAACTCAGAAGGGGGTTACGCCGTACGTCCAGGAACAGAGCCTGCACGAGATTTTGGGTTACTCGACTCGACAAATGAAAATCCTGATACACACCTAAACTATTGGGAGAAAGCCTTTCCCACTCTGTTTCCATACGGTCGTGGAGGTCCTGAAGGAGCACGGCAAAATGTCCTCTCCCTGCGCCAACATCTCCAGTGGCTTTTGGAATACCACGATCGACGATTTCGCCTCCATCAAACCTTACCATTTGTTGGGTTTTCTATTCTCCAGCGCCGCGAGTCTTTAATCGCAGCGCGAGTTCACGTCCAGCGACAGCATTTCCATCAAGACGCAGCTAGTTTCCGGCGAATAACATTAGCCGATCTTGCGCAAGCCCAGAGAGAAGAGGAACAGAGGATTCCACTGACCAATCCTGATGTACGACGACTGCTCACCCGCGTCCAGGGTAGCACACGCCACGTTACAGGGTCCGACGGTGCTCGTTACAGTCGACGAAACAACATATGGTCAACGAATGTTTATTTGGCACCCGCCAACCTCTTTGGAACGTCCAATCTTGCCGACGTCAATAATCCCATTGTGCAAATCTTCGCGGGCAAAGACATCAATTTTGACACTTTCAATCTCGAAGACATACCTGGAAATCAAGCGAGACTGGAAACCGTTTCCAAGGATCCGTATGCTTGCGCACGATTCCACCATTTCATGATTAGCGCGATATTCCGGACGCTGTTCCAAATCAACGTGCAGAGGAATACGGTCGAAAGTGGAATGGGCATGCTAGGAGAGGTGGCAGCATATATTGGTCTTTGGGAAAGTCAGAATCGAGGGTCGCTTCATCTCCATTGGTTAATTTGGTTGAAGAACGCACCTTCTTACGACACTATGATTTCGATGTTGGAAAGCGAAGAATTTCGAACACGATTGAAGGACTATATTGCTGCCAACATCCGAGCTTATTTACCTGGCTTCGAGTCGAAGGAAGCGGTAGAGGCCGTAATAGCTCACCCAGAGATCGCGGTGTCCAGAATGCCTGATCCTCGGAAGCCTGGTTTTGAAGAGGAGTGTCGAAGAGTAGAGGAGGCGGTGGTGAAGGCGGAACAGGTCCATGTCTGTCAGCGAGGGCGGTGCCTCATTAACGATGGTCAAGGAGGAACAAAGTGCAAAAGACACGCACCATTCGAATGCCACGAGGAAGATTTTGTTGATGAAAATGGGAGATGGGGGCCAAAGCGACTTTACGATTTGATGGTGGAATGGAATCCTGCCATCACGAGGGCTACGCAAAGTAACAACAACATCAAGTTGTTGACAAATGGGCGAGACACGCTCAATTTGTCGTTCTATATGACGCTTTATCCTGCCAAAAAGCAGGGTAAAGAGTTCAATCGTACGGCAGTTTTGACCCAAGGATATGCTTACCACGAAGCACGGGAGGTCGGCCAAGCTCACGACATCCGCCGAGAGCAATCTTTGCTATTATTCCGGCTTCTACACGCCATGAATCGGCAGCAGCAGTTATCGTCGCAAATGGTTATTTCATACCTCATGGGTGTCGGGATCTAACCGTCCCGTGAGTACTCAGTTCGGAATAAAAGAACTATATTCAAATACCTAACCGTCCCGTGAGTACTAAGAAGATAAGTAAGTACTACTACATGAGACGATAGAAAAGAATTGTTGCTCACCTCAGTTCGGAATAAAAGAACTGAGGAAAGAGGAAAGGAACGAAGAAATTTTATCTACTGGAAGGTGTACAAATAGAAATAAATAAATCACGAATACAGAGAGAGAGAGAGAAACGAGCGGGAAAAGGGAGAGGGATAACCGGTGGGACGGAGCTGGAGGTCGTCGGTTCAACTCCCGATCTCAACACTCCCACTCGACCCCAGTCGCAGTCCCATGCGTTCCACGAACTTCCAGTGAGTCTCTCTGGGGAGAGGCTTCGTCATGATGTCGGCGACCATATCGCCGGTTGGAATATACTTGATTACAGCTTGATTCTTGTTCACCAAGTCGTCTCGAACGTAATGGTATTTCCTCTGAATGTGCTTGGTGCGAGCACGGAATTGGGGATCCTTCGAGAGTGCAATCGCGCCCTGATTGTCGTTGTAGAGGTCGGTAGGGGATGTCTGTTTGTGACCAATATCCTCTAGGAACGATCTGAGCCAGGCAAGGTGTTGGCCAGCGTAGCACATGCTGATGTACTCAGCTTCGGTAGAGGAGAGTGAGACCATAGGCTGGCGTTTGCTAGACCAACCCACAGCACCTTCGTTGCTGATAAAAACGTATCCGCCAGTCGACTTCGACGTATCGATGTCGTCTGACCAGGCGGCGTCCACGAAACCATGGAACGTCATAGTGGGCGATTGGTTTGACTTGTTGCCAGTGTAGACAAGCTCCATGTTTATTGTCCTTTTGAGGTATCGTAGGCAACGCTTGGCTATTGACCAATGGTATTGCTTGGGGTTTGCTGCGTACCTCCCAAGGAATCCTACTGCGAATGCGAGATCGGGTCTTGTGGCCAACATGGCGTACATCAAAGACCCCACAACGCTCTTGTAAGAGACTTCGTGTCCTTCGATGATGATCGAGTGTAAGGTTTCGTTGTTGACGGGGTCATCGGCAATTGCCTTTGCGTTCGTTGGGATAGGGGTACTGACAGGGCTGCAATTCGTCATGCCAGTCCGTTCGAGGACGTTCGCAATATAATTTTGCTGCGACACCCGAATCTCGCGCTTCTCCCGGTCACGGTGGATGGCCATCCCAAGTATAAACTTCGCCTCGCCTAAGTCCTTCATCTTGAACCGATTTGAGAGCTTTTTCTTGACCTCGTTCATGAAAGCTCGGGAAGTTGCGGCGAGCAGGAGATCATCCACGTAGACGACCAGAAAACACACCTCGTTCTCCTCCCGGTATACGTAGAGACATGTTTCGGCGTCGAGGCGAATAAGACCCATGTCGAGGAGACTACGGTCGAGCGTCTTGTTCCAGGTACGTCCTGATTGTTTTAATCCGTATAGCGATCGCTTTAATTTCCAGCAATGGCCCTCGGGGACGTGAACGCCATCTGGTGGGGATAAATAGAGGTCCTCCTCGAGAACTCCATTGAGATAGGCCGTGGTAACGTCCATCTGGTCGAGCTCGAGATCGTATTGAGCGGCGAGGGCGAGGATTAGTCGGATGGATTCCAAATTTGCAACCGGGGAGAAAGTCGCTTTGAAATCGATTCCCTCCTTCTGAGTGAAGCCTCTAGCAACAATCCGGATTTTGAATCTTTCGACCTTGCCGGTGGAATCAGTCTTGATTCGGAGGACGGGCTTCGATGATATCGGTTTTATGCCAGCTGGGATTTCCACCACATCGAACACATCGTTGTCGGTGAGGCTTTGAAGTTCCTCTTCGAGGGCGTGCCTCCAGTGTTCACCGTCCGGACCTGAAAGGGCTTCGGCGAGAGTAAGGGGTAGATTTGCATTCGGATCGGTCGCTGAGAACGCGTATTCGAGCTGATCCCCTGTTACAAGGCTGTCAATCACGGAAGCAAAATTCGCTTCCGTTACGACGTCATTGATTGGTGCCCCTTCTGGTTCCGGTTCCGGGTGCACATTAGCTTCCGAGATCTGTCGCGCACCTATCCTTTCTAACCTCCTCTCTTCGACCCTGTCCCTTCGGTCCTGTAGCCTCTGTCGATGTTCGTTGAGCGCGGCCCGGTAAGGGTCAACAAGATTTTGTCGGGCTCTAGGTTGTCGTGGTTCATTTGCCAGTGCCAATGGAATCGGCGATACCTCTCGTCGTCCTCGTGTTCGAGGTACTCGAGGTCGAGGAGGTGGTGTAGGTGGATTTGGAGGTGGATTTGGTGGTGCAGGTTCGTCGTGCGGGCCTTCGTGTTGGGGGTCTTGAGGTTGAGGCTGAGGTTCCTCAACTGGATTCCCTCCCACTGGTTCCAGCAATGCTCCCACTGAAAGTGAGCCTCCTTGGGTTTGAGTCGTGTCTTCATCGTCTTCCACATCCTCCATAAACCCCTTCCCTTTTCCATCCTCAACTCCATCAACCCCATTTAAAGCCTTTCGCTGAGTCCACAGCAATTCCCCCCAATCTCCTTCACCAGTTGGATCAATGTCGGAGGGCGTGGTTGAGGGTGGTCGGTTGTTTCGGGATTCATCAAATATAACATGGCGACTCGAGAAGATTTTTCGTGTACTCGCATCGAGAAGTCGGTAGGCTTTCCTGGTGCTTTCGTACCCGAGAAGAATGCACTTTCGTGCGTTTTCGCTGAATTTTCCAGACCGCAACTCCTTTGGGATGAGTGCATACGCGGTGCAACCAAACGGTCGTAAGAGGGTTGGATCGACCTTTCTTCCAAACATCTTCTCGAAAGGGATCTCGCCTCCTAGACCAGCTGCCGGTGTTCGAGCGATAGTGTGAACCGCCGCGGACATGGCTTCGCTCCAGTACGTCTTCGGGAGCTTCGAGTCGATAAGCATTGTGGTGGCGGAATTCCGGATGGTCTGGTTCATACGCTCGGCCATGCCATTTTGCTCGGGTGTGTGGGCCGCTGTCGTTTCATGGCGTACTCCAACGGAATTCAGGTATCGTTCTACCTTGCGGTTCAAGAACTCGCCTCCATTGTCGCTTCGAAGAGTTTGTTTGAATCCTTCGTACGTTCGTATGCGTTCGACCTTTGCGCTGAAATACCCCATCACATCGTCGTACATTTGCTTGATGAACTGGGGAGCTTCGCTCTTGTCCTTCAAGAAGAACACCCAGGGATATCGAGTGAAGTCGTCGACGAAAACCATCCAGTACCTGTACCCCGAAGGAGTTTTCGGGGTGACAGGTCCGCCGAGATCAGTATGAAGGAGTTCAAACGGTCGAGTGGTCTCGCGTCGGGCCTGAGGTTTGAAAGGGAGCTTCTTCATCTTCCCAAGCGTGCAGGGTTCGCAAAAGTCCAACTTCCCTTCGACCTTCGTGATGCCTTTCAACTGTCCTCGGTTGACCATCTGGCGTATACGGCGTTCGGAGGCGTGACCTAAGCGACGATGGAGAGTATTCATGTCGATGGTGGGTTCGCTAGACGCGAGGTGGGTGACGATCGCAGGGGAGATTTGGTACGAATCAGCGTGCGCTTGGAGATGGTATAGTCCTCGAATGAATTTCATCTGAAAAACTTCGCTGGTGGTGTCTTCGATTAAGATTTGGCCACCTCCGCTCTTGAATCGCGATTCGAAACCCGCTTTGGCAAGAGCGGATACGGACATGAGAGTGGTGGACAGGTCCGGGACGAGCAGTACATCCTCGAACAGTACGTAGGCTGTTGGATCGTCGTTCCTTCTCAGCTTTAGCGTTCCCCGAGAGGTGCCGATGATTATGGAGTCGTCACCAAGGTGGACTGAGACTGGCCTCTTGAGGTGCACGACGGTGTCTGGTAGCAACCAGTCGGCATTCGGAGTCATATTCGATGAGCATCCCGAGTCGACGAGTATGGACGATCGTTTTTCTTGGGGATCGGACGCGAGGTAGGCTTCAATTCGTGCTTTCATTGAGCGGGAGAGGTATACATGGTGAGCGGACTCGTTATTTTCCTCACTACCCCCTCCTCCATCGTCGTCACTCTCCTCCGCAACCTTAGCCGTCTCCTTCTTCTTTCCCTTTCCGCCGAAACGACCCTTCTTCCGTTCCTTCTCGCCCGCCTTCGTGCCTCCACCTCCTCCACCGGTCGCTTTCTCCTGTCGAATGAACTTCTGAACAGTGTAGCAGTCGTCCGTCGAGTGATTGCCGTTTCCGTGGAGCGAGCACTTCTTGGATATCTTGAGGACTGATTCCGAAGTGCCCCCTGTCGTAAGGGACAGGCTATTTGCGACCTGACTTGCGGCGCGGGTGGTTACGATGCTGTACGTGAGGTCTTCCATCTTCGGTACGCTGTTGATGGTGGCGGTACGGAATACGTCCCACGTCGGGCTGGAGGGGAGTGAACGAAGGAAGAAGTACGACTTGAAGAGCTCGGAGAGCGGTTGCTTGAGCGACGCGAGTTTGGAGGTGAGCTGAGTGAATTTGCCGATGTGGTCGGCGAAGTCGGAAGTCCCATCCCATTTGAGCTCCAACAGCTCGAGGATGGTGCCGAACGCAGTGGACCCGGCGTTCGTCTTCTCGAACTTCTCGACGACGTAATCGTATAACTGCCGAGCGGTGTTGTCGGTCAGGGCGTCGAGTTCCAGGGCGATGGCGTCGTTGACGTGCCCGATGATGATGCCGATGGCTCGTTGATTCTTGATGTCCCAGGACTCGGTGTCGGTGGCGCTAGGCGAGGACTGTGGCTGAGTAGACTCCGCCGTCGTGTTGTCGTCCTTGGGAGCATAGATGACGGGGGGGCTTGATGGCTGACGAGGTTCGGTGCCGGAGACGACACCGTACACTTTGTTGGTTTGAAGCTTCGCCTTGATCCTGATCTTCCAGATCTGGTAGTTCTCGGGCCCAGAGAGGACTGGGCAACTGGTGCCCGAGTCGGATGAGTGACTCATCCTTCCTTCGATATTCGAGTGGGAGTGTATTGGGTGTTAAACGCCGCGGAGAGCGGGGCTCATAACTTGTCGGGATCTAACCGTCCCGTGAGTACTCAGTTCGGAATAAAAGAACTATATTCAAATACCTAACCGTCCCGTGAG
>JAMZDL010000311.1:0-16433 GCA_027579765.1 Candolleomyces efflorescens
CAGTTTTGCTAGCCAGATAGGAAGTCTAGCATGAGTAAGCTGCATAGCAAATAGATGGATAGTACGACCTAGTCAACCTGTGAGTAGCGGCCGACGCTCCGCGCGGCAGGGTCCGAGGCATTTTGCCTTTTTTGTCCTATTGATCCGCTCGACACCTTACATGGGCCGGCCCTCTCCCGTTATGGCGACCCACGTTCGGTTTTTCTGCCACCCGTCAATATGGCCTATAATTTATAATTCGTCCGTCCTCATATCCTCCCTTTCTTCTGTCCTCCCACCGCAACTCAATAATGATGCGCTCCTCTGACGCTGGTGTTCGCTCTCTGGTTGCTGAAGCGCGTTCTGTGGCAAGAGTGAGTGTTACCCTTCCCATGTATTCCCGTCTGCTCATCTTTCGCCGTAGGTACGAAGCCTGCGCACCTTTCGCGGCTTCCTCATTGGTGCTAGGGCCACCACTATGCGTCTCGTGCCCGTTCCTGTTCGGAAAACACCCAAACGCTCACCCACGCCTTACGACGTCTTGTTTCACTCCTACGTCCCCACCACCGCCGGCGCGGATGTCATCGCTTACAACCTGGACACCTTCATGATCTCCGTACCCAAGTACCCTCTGGATAGTCCAGCCCCCACTCCTTTCTCATACACCATTTACATTAGTGACCAGGTGTGTTGTCGTTCCACCCTCTTCGTTCGGCTCTCATCTCTTGCAGCCCTTTGCAGACCTCAACTCGCTCTTGCGCAGCTTTGTCGGTGCCAACGAACTCAACATCAGGGGAAGTATCCTTGTCATGAAGTCCGACTCGAGCGGGGCCATATGCTCCATGGACTCTAGGGACGCTTTTTTCGTGCAAAGACTAGTCATTGAGTAAGTGCTACCGATGCCGATCTGTGTGTCCCAGATCTCACCCAGATCTCCAGTACACTTGTTAGTCGTGCCATTCGCGAACAAGAGTGATCGCCTATCGCGTTGATGCTGTCATGTGGCTCAGTGATGCCAATGGTTAGCGACCACTATCCCCGCATCCTACGAGCCCGAATGTCTCTCCCAGACGCATAGGCCGAACCTCGTTGGGGGTTCGTATTTAATGTCCATTATTTTTTTGCCTGTAATTACCCCCTCCTTTCGTCCCTCAATTCATACTTTTACAATGTCCAGCCTTTTGGGGTCCCCCATCTCTGTCTCCAGCTCCCTATCCTCGTATTCTTTTATTGCCTCTTTACCCGCGCCACAAACTCCCCGCCGTAGCCCTCGCCATCGCAAGCCTCACTCTCCTTTCCATCTTCGTAGCTCCTTGAAGCCGGCCTACCTCGATTCCTTGCGCTTTCACTCAGCCAAGTCGTCCAACAGCAAATCGATTCATTTCTTCTTCACGCCCGAGCTCGTCGTCAACATGCTATCCTTCTGTGACTTCCCCACCGTCATGGCCGTTGCAAGGACCGGTACATATGGTCGTTCTATGGCGCGCACCGCTGTACTGTTTCGCGTCCGCGCCGAGCTCCTCCCTTTCATCCCTCGAGAGGATTTCCACACCTTCATGGAAATGCTTTACGACACGGAAGGCGGGATTGTGGGCTCTGTTGCCCGTTTGATGTTGGCCGACAATAGCCTCTTCATGATCCAAGAATCCCGCTCCGGCCATACCTCTCTCAACTCCCCCTTTGACCTCAACATTGCGGTTCCCGTCCGTTTCAAAACCGTGGCCCAGACTTTCTTCGAGTCCCTGCGATACATCGGTTGGAAGAAGTTGACCTTACACCCGGCCTACGATGATCACGTTTCTGAGATCTGGCGAGCCGTCCGTCCTGCCTTTCAAGGTGCCCCGGTTCGTTTTTTGATTCCTGCGCCTATTGCCGTCATTGATGTGTGCGTTTTCAGAGAGCCAAGGTCACTATCAGTTTGTGTGTCAACGGTATTATGCCAGTCGTTCTAGCTGCGCCTCTCACCGCGTTGGCAAACATTATCACCTCTATGACTGTCTACTCAGTCTACCCTATGTCCATCACCCAGAAGGAATCTCTCAGGTCTGATCGTCCCCATACCATGTACCATCATCGCTCCAGCAGCTGTTGGACCGTTGCACCTACCAACAGGGATTGGCCGAAGCCTTGTGGTCCTCATTGCCCAGCTAAGGATCGTAGATCCGTCGGCGACGAGGGTATCGCCCTCTTTCGCTTCAACGAAAATTTTGAGGAGCCCCCCTCCCGATTCGAGGGAACCGACTACCTTCTCGCCAAAAACGTCCTGGCCTGGAAATTTTCCTCTCGGTGCCGCAATGTTAAATGCCCCAACTTTACTCATCCCAGTCGCTTCCTCGTTTGACGCGTGGTTGTCGTCTTTGCTATGGCATGGTGAGTGCCTTTCTCTTTCTTTGCCGGGAGCTGTGTTGAAAGTTCCTTAGCCGGGTCCGTCGTGCGCAGGACCTTGCTATCCTGGTGCTTTCCTAATCCATCGTCTTTCCACCTCGGTAATACTGGTATATATTAATCGTAAAAATATGTCTATGAGCTCCTGTACTCCTCCCAATTGCCTATGATCTATGAAGTCCACCCAACACATCCCCCTCCGCGTCATCCTGTACCATCACCCCGCCCGGCGGTATAAGTAGCGATTGCTGGTTTTGCTTTGCGTGGTGACTGCAATGAGCATTCATGCAGACTGCGTGGAACTGGAACGATAATAGCTCATATTTGAGAAAACAATCCCTCTGTGGCCCCCAATCGTCATCACTTTCGCCCCAACCCAAGAGTGGCGCAGTGAGCTTGAGATCAAACATCCACACAGCCGTGGACTTGTCGTAGCTCGGTTTCCGCAACGACGCTGGACAGGAGATTCCGCAATCCCTATTCCAGCCACTGTTGTCCACGGCAAAAGCTACGTCTGCCCCCGATAACCGATCTCCAACTCCTCGAACTGCCTCCAATCCGTTCTGCTTCAACGCTATCCCCGCGAAAGTCAGCTTTGGAAAAAAGGAGATTAAGCCGTCGCATGTCAGAACGTTCATGTGCGCCGTGGTGACTGCAGACGCTACGTGAAGGATGGGGCGCTGCTTGGATTTCGCGAACGTTGTACACAATTTCTGTGAAGAAGGGAAACTCAGCAAGCGGTATCTAGCCCGTTTTACACACTTACTACTCCTTCCGTCGTTTCCTTCTCGTACTGCTCCACTGAGGCGATCGTGCTTTCATAGTCTTCACCAGGCACGCGAGAGCTGGACGTGTATCCCATGCTGAGGAACAGGGCATGTAGCTCATCCTTTTCGTAGAGGCGGTGTAAAATGTTCAGGTCGAAAGGAATGACCTCCTTGATGTTGATCAGCATGAGTTCCCGGACCACCGATCCAGTGATGACTGCCTTCGAAGCACGTAGCTTCTCCCAGAACTCCTGAATTCTATCCCTTGGTATGAACCGAGAGACGACCTCGTTGCACCGACGTCGAATCTCCGCTTTCGCGACTGAACGCGCGGGCTCTTTCAGCCGACACCATGACTGCAACGTGGTCCAGCTGGCGAAAGAGGCGATGTTGTGGAGGTAGTCGAGGTGCCACAAGGCACTTTCTGGCTGTGAACCTTGCATTTTAGTGACTTGGCAGGCGATGTGCAGAACGAAGATGATGGTAGGTGAAGAAAACATGAAATGATGTACACGATAATGGCGACTAGTAACTCCATATGGGTCCTCATCATCCTTTCTAGACTCGTAGCGCCGCACACCATGTCCTGCCGTTGTGTTCCTCAGCGAAGCTGTACATGCAAATGATCCAGTCAGCCCCCGTCCCGCAGTGTGCGAACGTAGCTTCGTACCTGATAAGAAGTTCTTCAGCGAGCGCCAAGTCGCGTTCTTCAGCGTCCACGACCTTGCCATCGGGGTCGCTTTTCACAGCGAGAACGTTCCCCGTCAGTAAAGTGGTGCTTTTTTTGTGCCTCAACGACTCGAACAATTCATTTCTTGGCACCCTAACAGCCTGATCTATATCTCAGCGCGATTCGATAGGAAGTGAGTTAGAGCTCACCGGATCAGCGACGACGAAGAACGTCCAGTAGTGCGTCATCGGATAACGACTGGAAGACGACAACGACTTGATTAAATTAGCTTCCCCTGCGAACAACCGCACTCGTTTCCCGGTCGCAATCGCAGGCTGCACATATTGCTCCACATGCAAGTCGAGCGTACGTGTTTCGTCCTCGAATCCAGGATGCACAGCGACGGAAACCACCATGGAATGTGTCGCCCTGCATCCGAAGATCACACATCGGACGGTCTTACAAAGATTTTTCTAATAAATTCAGGGTAAGCACGGGAGTCGGGCTACCGACAGGTGCGTACCTCGCGAGCTTCTTCCATACGCCTCGATACGGCCGAAATTTCAGCGTCTGTGTGAACGGTAGGAGGTGGAGGGCATGCCATGGTCCAAGTCAAGAGACGCCAGCCGGTCCCGCCTACTTCCCTGACCGCTCGCCTCTCACCCAAATCGGGCAGGGGCAGACTTCCCTAGTGGTCAGCACTGATGGCGCGGGTGGTTTGCACAATCTCGCGATAGCCTGGACATTCACCTGATTTTCCACATACTCCACGCCGTGAGTTGGGTGTATTGCGCCAGCGAGCGTGTCCTGGTGTGGTGTCGCTCGGTGGAAGTTTATCTGGTCGCCACGCGTGTCCTTGAGAACGCGATGTGAGCGCAAGGTTGTTCCATGGTCTCCCGTATGAGACGAGAGACCTGGACTGACCGGTCTCACTCGGCAACAGTGCCCTAGTGCCAGTCCGATGTGTTCCTGATGAAGCGATATCAGCCCTGCTCTTTTTCTTTTTTTTTCTGGAATCTGATTCTCCATGGGCGTTGGCGATGCTCGAATTTCGGAGAAATAACCTGAACGTGTTTCATCTCGTGCTGATAGTACCTTGAAGTTTTCCTGAAGCATGAACAACGAGCTCCCAATTGCTTCCTAGGCAAATTCCGCTTGATTTCCGAAGGAGCCTGACGGAGTCCGCATACTGCAGACCCAACCTCAAAGGGTTGCTCCTCGTTTGTTAAAATAGCAGCACTGGGACTCAACGCTACTGCGTTCAATGACATTGCCAAGTGTAGCTAGAGAACAACTTTGAAATGAGAACGATCAATATTGGCGATGATCAAAAGGGATTAAGCAATATCACGCACATTTTTGTACACATCGGATGCCGATAGTGCAACGTGTTACGATGTAAGATAGCGCTCGGATGGAACATCCAGTTATATTCCCTCCGAGGATGCAGCCGACCTTTCCCGCAGCAAAGGATTTATCGAGATGCAGATAGGGTGAGTGGATCTATGGAGATGTTCGATATTCCAAAACCCGACCATTCGCCCTGGCGATGAAAAGTGAGATTCGGGGTCCTGTTGTTTGGCACGATGAGGCACGATGAGAAGGCATAGCTCCTTCATGCTGCGTCGCAAGCACCGGCCGTCGGTAAACACGCACCCTCGTATCCATGTTCATGCAATCCTCCCACCGACGGGCCCCGTACGCATATCTTCAACCTGTCCGTATCATTCTCGCCCCGCGCTGCCTAACAGCCTTCCTTGCGGAGAGAAAAATTCAAGCTACCTTGAGACCGCTGAGACCAGGTCCCGTTATCCTCTCGTCGAGGACTTCCGACGCACCTCCCACCTACGTCCATAGTAACCAACCATTCAGACAGAGGGGTCGTATGTAGGCGACGCCATCGGAATTGAGTGTTGTATCTTAGTAGTAGTTAGTGGTAATAAGAAAGCTAGAGCATCGCACGGGCCAAAAGCCGCTGTGCGTGCAGAAAGGTTGTCGCTAGCCTGCATAGAGGTTGCAAGTAGTGGAAGGTCGGGTGAAGAAGAGAAACGCACCCGTACTGATGCAATAATGTTATATGTACTTATTTGCATCACGCACGTGATTTACAAGCGAGATGATTGGTGTAACTCCACCTGGGTACTGTTCCCGATGTGCGAATGCATCCCTTCAGCGACATATGGCTCACCGGGAGCGGTGATTTACTGCTTATTATTTGTCAAAAACCCCGACCATAAATCTATGGCAGGAAACCGACGGAGCTCTCCCGCGGCCGAGTTCCACCATGGGCGACGATGAGTTTCGTAGGTGACACCCCAAACTGTCTCAATACCTCGCGCTCACTGTTCTTTAGCCTACTGGGGCAGAATGCCTGTTGAAATTCAACAGCGCGTCCTTAGGCACGCAACTTTCAAGGCCATCGTGCTACTGGGGGGCACCGATCGCCATAACCGTGCCCTGGCGAAGGCTCAAGTTCGGAGTCGCGTAAAGCGCCTGCTATCTTCATACCGGCTGCCCATCCGCGAATTCCTCGATTTTATGCGCAGGTCAAAATTGGGGAATCTCCGGCTCCAGCCCTCTGTGGGTCTTACTGGAAGGTATGCTTATTCCAGGTGACATCGACGGCTATCTGCCGCCGGGGATGATGGATGCGTTGGATGCTTTCATGCTTGCCAACACCAGGTATCGTTTGGTGATGGATCGCCCCACGTCATACCCCGACTATGCCTATCAGAGCAACCCCGAGTCTGGTATCAATTCCTTTTCGCCCGTCGAAAGCTGTTATGGCTCACATCATCGTAGGCATCAAGAACGTTTGGACGTACCTTGAACAAGACACCGGCCAGACAATCAATTTTATCGAAACCACTCTCCCCTCCGTCACGCCCACCGTCTTTATGTTTCACTTTACCGCCGTCATGAACTTCATATCGTACAACTCCTTGGTGTCCGCTTATCCCGAGCTGACGTTCGACAAGAAGTGCCTTCACAACACCTATCGATATGCCGATAACTCACTGACTGCGGCTTGCAAAGCGAAGTACCGTGCTCGAGGATTTGAAATATTGGAGAATGGAGAAGAGTGGGACCCTGACCATGACTGTGGGGCCGAACCGAACTGCGCCCAGACTATCAGGTTCATCGGAGACAACGCAACTCTTCGCTTCAACTTTACCGACGACCTCTTCGCCCCCCCAGACGTACTCGACCCCGAGGTTGGATGGAAGCTTGCCAGTTTCCGCACCTGTAAGGAAGACGATCCACATCGCCCATATTCAGGATTTTCCCGAGGAGGCGAGGGCGGTTATCTGGGTGAGCATCACGTTCTCCTCCTCCACTTTCTGTATTAACACGAGGTTATTAGCAAAGTCGCTGCTCAATTGGCTTTCAGGTACCATTAGTTAAAGTCCTACTTTCTTTTCCTGCGTCTTTTTTTTCGAGACGCAATGAGGCACTCTATCCTGGTTCAGTTCCGCCCCCCTAGTCATTTCTTCGTTGATGCGTATCACGCAAGTTAGGCACTTCCCCAGTTATTCAATAAAATGTTCTTTTCGTTTTCAAGTCATCATGTACAACGCCAACGAGGCCTTCTTCCCGTCCAGGAGTTGCAACGGCAGGGGTTCCACCTGATGTGACAAGGCTGGCTCATGTACAACCGCACCCCCGTGTCGCATTCCGTCGTAGCGGAAAACTCGGCGTTCACGATCGATTATTCTGGCTTCGAAATGGTGGCTAGCTGCGCTCCAATAAACAACGGAATATAAGCGATAGTTGACGTTTTCGAGCATGAAGGAGAGGTTGATTTCAGGAAGGGAGCGCGCCCTCGTGCCTGTGGTATCAGGTAACTGGACACACAACAGCGGTGGAAGTGTGTTGTTCAAAAACAAATTTCCTGGACAGGCCTCGCATGTTCCTCTTGGTCGAAAAAGGTCGGAGAGGTATTGTTTCACACTGGCCGGTTCGCTTCCATCCAAGACAACATTGTAACTGTCGAGACGTTCGTATGCTGTTGCACTTTTTACCTGTCCGCAATTGGTGCAAGTGAGGGTCGACCAGGCCCCTGGAGTTGTGCGAAGGTGATCCAGGGAGACTCCGTGCAAATGCTGTGACAAAGCATATATGTCGCTACCAAGAGCCCCACGCGGGAAGCTCACAGGGTCTGAAAGCCAGAATCGTTTCCTAATATCCTCTCTCACCTGTGCCATGGAGGTCCCGCTTATATCCAGTTTACGGAACTCGGCAAAGAGCCACTTGAGGTGGTCGCTGCACGCCTCTGCGCGTTGAGTAGCGATCACTCCTTCGTCTAAATATAAGGCTCGCAGCACAGTGAGGTATGTGTCGAAGGCGCAGCTCCAATTGACCGAATCCCAGCGCCAACCTTGCATGGTCGTAATCCCTTGAGTGACGTCATGCGTCCCAATGCGTCTCTTGTTCTGTCCAGGGCTTACCATCGGTCTTTTCCGCTTACGCCCCGAGGACGTTTGGATGGCGGGAACCGTGTCAACTGGCATCTGCATAAATGACAATGCATGCCTGACCGGTGTGGCATCATTAGCAGTCTGGCTGCCCATATCGTTGCTTGCCATGGAGACATAGCTTCGATATCGTGCTAAGGTTGGTCCTCGTAGTCTTTGAACGACATAATCGGGGAGTTTCCGCTCATATTTTAACGTAGACACCTGGTCTAAAACATCCAATTCTCTGAATTCTTGCCGAAGAAATCCGGATAATCCACCCATGATCTTAGTCACCGAAAAATCTCGAACAATCACCGTGTCAGCGGCCGACTTTCCTCGGGATAGCGCGGTGTATATCGCCTGGTGGTTTCTACAATGGCGTATATCGACCACGTTTATAGGTCTGGTTTTCCCCTGGGATGCGTAATCAGTCATTGCAAAATTAATCATGACTGGCACCTGTTGACGAGAAATGGCTATGGTTCTGTCATTGGGAAGAATTGCTTTGACTGGGGTGGTGAGCATCGTCAAAGGCACAACATTTCTTGGTAAGTGTGGCAAAACGATATCCTTAGGAGCGTTTACTAACTGCACAAACAGGGTGTCTAACGCCAAACGGCCTGGATGGCCAAAAATCTCGTGGCATGCCCAACCTTTGACAATGGCTTCTTGTCCTTTGGTTATACACAACTCCGTCGCCTCATTGTTCCTTATCATGACGGGCATTCCTACACATAAAGGAAGACAAGCAGGGATGTGTTCACTGGTGTACGGAGGTGAACTCCAAAGAACTTTTTGCGTTTCTTCTGTCAAACGGATAGATTCCGTGGTGGTGGATGTGCGCCTTTTCTTGGTATGACCGTTTCCCCTTGTGGACTGCTTGTCGATGCAGTAGAAGTGGTAGAGCTCAACTCCTTGTTCATAGGCGAACCTCTGGGCATTCATCGTGTTTATCTGGTCTTTATGAGCGTTCCACGCCGTGATGACGGATACGTCACGCCAGCGTTCGTCACTGAGCGAGATGGTCGGATTGAAATCCGCTATTCTTGACCGCAAGAAATCAATGTCTTCCTCATTGCATTCTTTGTATCTCATTCGCGTCAGCGCGTTCCTCAGTTTGACGTCCTCCGGTGAGTTGTTTGCCTGTCTCATATTTTGTTTCAAGATGACCACCGTGACAAATTGGTGCCATAGCAGTAGGCCGAGGGTGTTTTCTTGGTCCCTCTTGGTCTGACGCGGGAGCTGAACTTGCGAAACTTCACTACTATACAGCGAATTTCCTTTCGCTGGGGGTAACTGCGCGAAATCTCCTGCGACAATGAAATTGACTCCGCCGAATGGCTCGTCCAAATTGTGGGTAATGTACTTCAACTGTAAATCTATCAAGAAGAAGTCTTGGCAGCTAACCATAGAAATCTCATCTAGGAAAATGTAGTCCACTCCCCTCATTCGCAGTTTCGCTTGTTGAAACGCAGGCCCTTTTGGTTCTTTTCCATCTCTACGATCGCCGGTATTGACGCCAAGGAACGAATGATATGTAGATCCGTTGATAATGGACGCTGCAGCGCCTGTTGGCGCGAGAACCACCATCCGGTGGGACTGCCCCCTCTCTTGGAACCAGTGAAGAAGCGCCCTGATCACCTGGGTTTTGCCTGTTCCCCCCATTCCTCCGATGTACATTTTTAGCGATTCTGGTGCGACGGACACCAAATGATTGGCTACGATCCTGAACGCACGTTCCTGCTCGTTGTTCAATGAGAACTTTTCGACGATCTTGTTCATCAAGGTATGGATATCTTGGTCTCCTGTTCGAAAATCGTCTAAAAGATATGCGCCAGGAATCACCCTAGCGTCGTTCACAACTTGCCTTGGGATGTCCATATCGTCTTGAAGCTCACGGGTGCTAGGCACGCTGCGCATCCGAGCATTGAGCAGTTTGTTGCGTTCTTTGTTTACGATTTCTTTCCACTTCTTAGCCGTAAGCATTCTGTCCGGATGGAAAAGTTCAGATTGGGTCTGCTCAGTCGGTGAGGCTTGCACAGTCCAGCCCGCTTTATGAAGGACTGACTCTACGTCTTTCATCTGTGCTAGTCTTCGTTTGGTCCATTCGCCGAGACGGAATTCCTCGAAGCAATCATCTACACTGATATCCAGAGTTTCCACAAAATCTCCGTCTTCGTCATCGGACAACTCTCCTGAGCCACAGTCTTCGATGTCCTTGTTAGCGGCGCGGGCCTTCAGCTGAGCGTGGAAGTCATCCCTCGCGTCGTAGCATTCATACCTGATGTTCATGTTTCTCATTATGGACATGTGTCTCGCATTGAAAGTAGCAGCGCGAAAGGCTTCAGTCCATGTCTCGGCAGACGACCGGAGGTCCAAACCAGACCTCCATGGCATAAAAAAAGTCAACATCGTACACCCATACAAGTCCTCGTCTTCTGCGTCTTTACGTGGGAGATATGGCCCCAGTATTGTGGGAATGACTTTGTCGACCCTTGTAGGGTCAAAGTGAACCCAATGTGTATCTCGCAATCCATGGCCGGGATGATACAGGTAATGTAGCTCATGCGCTTTATCACTCTTACTCTTCGGTTTCCTGACCGCGCATTGCACCCAATCGTACAGTGAAACATTTTCGAGCTCTAACGGTCTGAGCTTGTAGTCATCTATGTTAGATCGGCTTATGAACCGACCGTTCTTTCGGGACAGGATGACTCGCTCTCCAGGCTGCTCATCCTCGTGAGGGTCTCCGTTCTCCAGGTCTTCATCTCCGTCTGTATTGTTCGGAATCTCATCTCCACGGCCGATCTGGGACGCTGGGAATGAAGTATAGATGGATGGCGGTTCACGGTCAGCTGAATCTTCTCGATGTGCCGCGTTCTCCCAGTCGTTCATGACCTCATTCACATATGACCTCCAGTACAAGGGAACAAACTCATGGCTGGAATAACGGTCCGGATTCCCCAAGAGATACATAGCCGCCATAGGACCTCCTACCTCCACCTTGGACGTCAAGGCGTTTGCCATTTTAAGAATCAGTTTCCTGGCGGAACTTGTGTTGTCCTTGCTTTCCACTGCCAGATCTGGATTCCTCTCGAAAACATCATAGATAGATGAAAAGATCTGGTACGTTTTGAGGCCAAATTTCACTAAATAATCGGCGATGTAACCGGATGTCGCATTCACAGCAGTCCCAGAGTTCAAGCTCGTGCAATCTGTATTGCAGGTGAAAACATATGACATGATTGGATTAATAGTATTAATATTTGGCTCCAACTTCTTCATGAAAATGTGGCCGTTTTCGTCAATCTCCGACTCGGATCGGATGTCTCGAGGGAATCGAGCGGTGCAGATACCGTCCTTGTTAATACACCCCTTACCGGTGACATGCTGCTTATGAACGCCGTTTTCTACCACATCTCGCCGGGTATAGCATTTATGAACATTAGAACGGTAAACAATGTTATCGACAGTCCTTTCATATTCCTCCTCCCACTTACGAACAGCAACGCACTCAATGCACTGACAGCCCTCTATGGAACAGGATGAACGAGGGGGTGGTGTCGGTAGCCTTTGTGTTGGATCATCCACATCCGTTTTGTTTACCCCGTCTAACCTTTCCTTGATGTCGTCCATTTTCCCCGTCAGATATTCGCCAATGTGACAATCTTCCAGGTACGCTAACAGCCGCGTTTTGAATTCGCTATCGTCGGACAAGAGCATTTCTTTCATGTCTTTAGGATTCCATGCCCCCGACACCCATATCAGCATGTGAAGGTGTAGGGTCATGCGTCCCTGCTGCTCGACGGTGCCAAAATAAGCTGCGGTATGGCCGAAAGCACCCCTCCTACCGTCCTTGTCGTTCCACCGAAGCAGACATGTCACCAATAATTCAACCAGGAAGTGAAAGAACCGCGCACCCGCTACAGGGTTTGCAGCAACTAGCCGAGCTCGCTCATTGTACTCTCGCAAGTCGGGACAAAATCGCATCTGCTTATCAGACCAATACAAAGAAATCGGGTGTTTCGTGTCAACCGGACTGAGAGTGACGAACCAAGAGGGGGCACCTTTGTAGGTAATCATGGACCACAGCTCACTGCGATTCCTCTTTTTCCCCGCCAAGGATCCGTGCACCGACTGACTTATATTCTCGATCTGATCCATGATTGAGAAACATAGCTTTTCTTCTTCGGTGGTTGGGGTCACTCTTTCCCCGGCTTGAAGGCGGTGGGAAATATTCATGAGGACGGCAGGACTGATTCGAGAGAGTTTTTCAGCGACATTGCCAAAGTTCGACCTCTTCGCTAGAACGAAGCTACTTTGAGATCCTGCCTTCAGCTGCTCATGATTAAAGGCCATGACCACAAACCGAGCATCAGTTTGGAACCTCTTGTCCATGAACATCAACATCCACCGCTTATGCCTTGTTTCGGACAGTAATCCCTTGACTTTATGGTTGCCAATGCCCCCCATACCATAAGGAAATAGCCACGGATACATCTGAGGATACAGACGATAATTGTCGTACATACTTTCTGGGGTTTCCGCGTGCCCGACTGCGAGTACTGAGCCACCGGACCTCAGGTGCTCCAAGGCAACAGCCTTTCTGGCTGCCATAGTCATGGTGTCGAGTCTGGATCCTATCAATCCATGGACTGTAAACGGGCACGGGCCTGCGTCAACTCCAACCTCATCGCTTGTATCATGGATGCTAGTCGCGGACGCGATAATATTGGAGCCATCGGCGGACGTTTTCACGATAATTTCCACTGGAACTCCGCTTTCGGGATAAGATGCCAACGCATCCTGGTCAATGACGAGGTCAGCATAGTCAGCGTGGTTCAACTTCAACCACTCGAGTGCTTCTGACACAGCGTTCCGGCGAACAAGCATAGGCGTGCGTCCAAGATCCTCCTCGGTTGGCGGTTTTATGCCAGTAAAAATGAACGCCAGGACTTCGCTGAGTTCGTCCCTACGAGGAGGAAGGTGTTGATAGACCTTAACTACGGGCGAAGCGAAAGCAATGACATTCGCAATCATTTTGGAGTGGCCAGAGGCCACACGCATCACGTACCGATTTGCACGAACTCGCGCTATTAAGCACTGCTCGGTATATGTTAATTTAGATAGTACTTCTGGGACGCATCCCACCCACAAACCGTTCGCTAGAGCGTTAACAGGCCGTTTACCCTTGCGAAGTTGGGCTAAACAGGGTGGACATATACACGACGAGCGTGATTCTACGATAGGGCCTGTCTCGAAAACGATGCTTTCACTTGCGGAGAGACGTTCTTTCCTGGCAACACCGGGCTCGACCAAACATTCCAAAGAGCAATCTGCTTCGTCTATAGGAATTAAATCGCGCAATAGAGTCAGTTGACCGCAGACCGTGCATCCCCACTCCTCGAAATTAACGGGCCTAACGCCCTCGCAGAAATCGCCGATCATGTCCCTTCGTTCTTCATCCCGCAGCGGAGGAGGAGGAAAATCATGAACGGAAGATACATCGGGTTCATGAATAGACGCGATGGCATCCGTAGCACTTTGTACAGGTACAACAGGTTCCTTGACCTTGCGCGTACGTGCTCCCTTTGCCTTGAAGATTGCAGTGAAAGTTGAACAATGAACACAGAGATGAGCATCAAGCTCAGTTATAACTTCATCTTTCGAAAATCGTCTACCGAGAGGAAGGCCGTGTAATTGGGCCAGATATTGTAGAAAGCCTTTCGAACCCTTGCGAGCGAGCATCATCCATGGCACTGTTGGTGTCGTCAGGGTACCATCTTCAGATAAGGTGAGAGGAACATCGTTGCCTACTGCCTCTTCCAGGCGGACAAATACTGCTCCTCGTTTGAAAGCGGATGCGCTCTGTTCTGGGACTGGTAGGATGTTGCATAGCTCATCGAAAGAGAACGGTTTTACTCCAGGAGCCAATTTCTCGATATATTCCCTGCGGAAGGCTGGGGGTTGAGCATTGAGCCCCGTTCCATGAAGGTACGGTTGGAAGACGCATCTGTATTCATCACAGATTGAGCAGTTATGGAGCTCGACGGCGGCGATAAAATCGGCTTTAACAGCGCCTCTCTTGGTCTGGATGCTATGAATCTTACATATCGACTTTAACTCCTTTATGTTTAGACGTGGAGCAATTGCTCGTAAAGGCAAATTTAAAACGAGATTAGGAAATGCTGCCGCTGTTGCGTTCACCGAGTCGCGGTGAATGTATGTTTGCAGTACATATCTGCCGGGCTGCACCTCAGCGCCACGGACGTGAGTAGACAATTCCAAAGAGGAAAATGTCTGTGATAGAACAGGTCCACCACCTATCAAGGTGGGATGTCTGTAGTGGCAAAAAATTCCAAACTGGCGGTCGCGGTCGACCGGCATGACTAGTGGGGGGTTCCGTTGGAGGGATTCGATCGCAAGAGCGCTTAGTATTTATAGCAAATCAATGGCAAGCCGTGACTCATGTTACCGCGTGTGACGAAACAGACCACCGGTTCCGCAGTGAGAAGGAAGAAATGACGCCGACATATCGAAAACCATGTGTAGTACAGTGGACCTCGATTCATTTGTCACGCTCTTTATAAATTACATTTTCCATAATATCGTTGCCAAGCCTACTCCTCATCTTCCTCAGGAATCCCTAAAATCATAGCCCACTGAACGTTGAGGCTCACCGCCCACTTGCTCGAGTTGGCTTTGTAAACCCCCACAGTGTATCCAACGACTGTGAAGGAGCCACGAGGAACTTCATCAGACCACCTGGGAAACTGAGAGAGGTTGTGGAGATCGCGGTTGAAGTCGACCTCAAAATCGCGGGCATCGTAAATAGGAACTATTTCGCGGGCATCAGCAGGCCTTCTTATGGCAGTCATCGTGGAACGTACCGTCGGCTTCACACTCAAGTACGAAGTTGTCGAACGCAGGGGCACGGGCGGAACCAGTACGCGTGGCAGTAGAAGGGCTTTGGACGTTCGAAAACATCGACGATGGCAACGAAGACCCAGAGCTCGTCCCCGATCCACCTGTCAGGAGAGGCAGTTAGCAAAAGGGTAATAAATAGCGATCTCAAAGTTAAGTACCTGTCCGATTAGAAGCAGTCCGCGTGGAGAATTGGATGGAGTCTCTGTTCAGCTGAGCCTGATATATGCGATGCCCAAACACCGTGCAGATAAATCCGACAAAACGCTCCCACTCTTGGCTGTGGAATATCCCATTAAGATATTTGTGACGGAAGCCGCGACTGGCAGGCGCCTTGAGTGAAGAATCGGTACAGCAAACCGCTGATACACAGATTGCGGGTTGACGATCGGCGGTGAACAGTTGGAGGCGCTGCCCACCGCTTCCAGGCTGAGATCGCACAAGCACGTTTCTTGGCGAGTACCACGAGGGATTAATGAAATCGCCGACGCCGCGGAAACGCAAGGAGTTCAAGCATGAGCTAAACGAGGCGGTAATGTCAGTTATGACGTATATCAGAATTGGAGCGGAACACGCATACTCGAATGACATGTTAGGACAGGATTTCGCCCACGCCGAAAACATGATCATACCAGGGCCGATCATGTCTGACCAAGATTCAAACACGCCCGCCCTATCAACACTTTCAGCTGATGTACTCGTAAGAAGATATATACTGCACGGACCTGAGGCACACGCGTGCGACATATGTGCCTAGAAGCAGTTGATCTTGAAGGTCGACATTGGTCACTTCGCATACGGCAGGGATATCCGAGGGACGACGAAATTCTTGTTGTCCTAGGGTCGCACCGGGTGGAACCCCCATGACGTTCCCAAACGATCGACCTTGCCTGGAGCCCGGTGTAGTGGGTGCCGACGCAGCTCCGGGAGCCACCGGATAGATCCCTCCGATCGGGGACTGAAGGGCCGAGGTGGTAGCAGGCCTGGGTGTACCAACGAATGTAGTTGGCGAACCGATGTGTTGACGATGAATACCCGGGACGGTGGGCGAAACCGGGACTTGCGGAGCTTGAGACGGAGGCGGGGTGGGCAGACCTGAGCTCTGGGTGGCAACCACGGTGATGCGGCCCGCCTGCGGACGGCCTCAGAAAATCGCGAAACATACTTGTTTTCCACCCTCAGGGTTCGGAAGCTAGGTATTTGCGATCTCAACCCACTTGGTTACTGAAGCAGGTCTTCAGAACCCATCAA
>JAMZDL010000312.1:0-16377 GCA_027579765.1 Candolleomyces efflorescens
CGGCGTTCAATATCGTCGGTCGATGAACCATATCGACCGCGCTGAGGGCATATCGACCGCAGGGTTTTTCACTGATGCCCCGACCACTCAACCTCTGTTTTCCGCGTCCGGTGACCCACCCGCATGTCGTTGCCGCATCATTAACAGGTGACAACGGGCACCTCGCTTCCCTTCGTATAATGTGAACTTGATATGGTTCTAGCGACATAACCTTCGAACTGGCCTCAGTGAAGTTACGATCGACTCAATCTTGATTCTTTGCTGACATGATGCATACTTCGAACTGTGCATAAGGTTTGGTTCCTATGAAGATGCCATATCCACATTGCAATTATTTACTTGATTGCGAAGAGCGTGGCTTGGGTTATGCAAAGATACGATATTCGGCTCAAGGTGCTTGAGCTGCTATCACTGACGTGGGGACTGCACCACCTGAGTCCACCTCTCAGCAGAGGAATGGTTCACTCGCCTTTGGAAACCAAGGTTGTACACCTGAGCTATGATTTACGCCAGCACGGTCGAGGTTAATCGGACAATCTTTTCCCTCCAACAGCGTTGTTCCCGTTGCATTCTCCAGAAGCCCTCGTTCCCTTTTTCGCTCGATTTCACTCTTCTATGATTTGCTCCGCTATTGTATTATCGTCGTCATCGTTGTTTTATCTAACTGAATTAACCCCCTTTCCCTTATCACGCGCCTCGCCCCAGTGAGATTGGGATCACACATCTCTCACTCGCTTTCCTCCGACCCAGAACTCATCCTTACACAAAAACCACGAGCAGTTGCTGTAATCAACAAGTGGCCTTGAGGCTAGTGAAGCCACTAGAACTCCATCTTGTGAGATTAAGCTGCGATCTCTACTTGTAAATCAGACGAACGTGACAGGATTCCATCTTGACTGCCTTGCTTGACAGACTTCAATCCTCCATCAGACAGTGGATGGCTGGAAAAAGCTCCTCAATTGCGTCAGTACTTCAGGACTCAAGAACGAGGCTAAAAGTGTGATTGACGGAGATTGGGAAACAACTCGGGCAAACCACGGTGTCGTCGCTGTGCACTTCTGAAGCCTAATACGCTCACGTATTGATCAGGAAAGCGTTCATACAAAGCTCAAATCCGACGCCTCCAAGTCGGCCTCCTCTGGATTCACGAAGGGCCCTCAATGAATTGCCCAACCCAGACACAAAATTCATACCGACTGCGGAATACAATCTGGGCAGTTGAAGTCCTACATGGCTCCTATGCAAACATACTGTGATACAAAGTCCTCGAAAGTGATTAATATACTTCAGATCTCAGCTTCATCGTCTCCATTTGCAGCATAAACTCCGAGATTGCCACCCATCGTCCATGGAAGGAGGGTAGGGAGGGGTGCGGTGGCTGTCACCCCGGCACTTAAGTTAAGCATATATCTCAGGAGCTGCGGTACTCACTATCAGAAGGGATGAGCTTGTCCTTCACAGGTGCAGCGACCGCAATAGACGTATTGCAGAGAGCGAAAAACGCTAGTGTGGCCACCGCAAGGGAGCAAGTCAAAGAAGAAGAGTGCATGCTGGTGTTTGCGTTTGGGATATCTTGCACTTTGCTACTCGTAGTTGTTGGCTTGCATTCTGTGGTCTCTTAGAACGCCTTTTGTACTCGCGGAAATCTCAAACAAGCCATAGAAGGTGCTCGCAGAATCACGGATCGCGAATGAGGTTCTCACCCTTCAAGCTGCGATCATCGCGAAATTCCAAAATCGCGACCATGATAGCGAACGCCATCTTATCGACTCGGGCGTGCATGGAAAGCGGACGAGAATCTTACGTGGGCGCTGATGTTGACCTCATGTAGGCTTCTTCGAACAAATTGATGTGGTCAACGGTGCTATAAAGTGCTCGCTGCATTAGAGGACCCGTTCTTCCTCACACCATCACTACACAAAAACCATGATTTCTGTACGAGTTCTTCGCGATCTTGCGGGTATGCTTATCATAGTATCATCAATGATGAATATCCTTATCTGTTACTCATTTTCCCAGATGACCAACTCGAAGATGCCACCCAAATGCTCATCCGGGCGTTCGAAGGACGTGAGTGTGCATATTGCTGAACTGACTCGGCTTATCAAACAGCCTTTTCTTTTCGCGCGTGTCACAGAGACTGTTACTGATATGCTCACGGAGTCAAAGCGAAGCATTCAGGAGAAGTGGAACCGTGCTGGTCTCCGTGCTACCGCGTTGGAAGGTAGGATTTGGGCCGTCTTCGACGACTCCCACGATCATTCTGGACAGCAAGGGGATGTTGGGAACCAGACGATCGTTTCACTCGCCGCGGCATTTGGACCTGGAACGACAATTATGGGAAGGTAAGCGATTGTATTCGCAATGAGAGACTGAATGATCAGACAATATATGGCAGCGAAGCACAGAGATCCCTTGGCCTTTACGATTACTTGCACTCTCTGACGCCTGAAACACTGAAATGGATGAACGAAACGGTTAGTGTTGACTCGAACGAGGGGAAATCAACCCGGTTCGCTAACCCAGACATGATAGCACGATCCCCTCCGGAAGAAGTGTCTAGAGCAGTCTGTTGGCTCGAAAATGGTAACTCTTTCGCTCTCATCGCTCCAGTGATCTCACTGGGCCGTTAATCATAACACCCTCAAAGGTGGTAGATAGCTGGCTCGTGGCCATCGTCGCCACAGACCCAGCACACAGGAAACGGGGCTATGCGACCGCTATCTTAGAAGCCATCAAACAACAGGTCCGTTTAAACGTGAGACTTGAAGCGTGACGCTCCAGCTGATTGACGGTGTTGAAGGCGAAAGAGGATGAAACATGTGTGCTCTTGGCCACTTGGAAAGACGAATTAGTGAGTGGTCTGAAACCAGGGGACTCGCTCTCTGATGTGCTTTGTAGGAACTGTTCTATCAGGGCCTTGGTCTGGCAGTGCCGGTAGGGGGGAGAGTCACCATCCCATCGCCGCTTGGGGACTGGGTTCATCGAGTGATGGTATCGGAGGACCAAATTCGAAAGGAGTGATACCGATATCTTATTTTGCCATGGAGTCCTTTGACGGATGTATTCTTTGAATGCCGAAATAACATAGAAGAGCGCCTTCAATGGCGATTGGGTAACCTGTCGGCCTCGTCTAGGCTCTTTATGGGAGCCTGGATCCATGTAGGGATCGCATCTCAAATCTCTGTCGACGATTTAAAACCAGTATCGGTAAATGTTCATTTTAGCATATAGCTACAAGGTGCACGAATAGATAGATATCTTGATCAACCTTGGTCCTGACGTCCCCACCCTCCCAGAACCTGAGCCCCGGGGATTATGATTGCACTGGATACCAACCAGACCATGACAAGCAGCGGCAGTAGTTGCCGAGAGTAGGCCAGTTTGAGTTTTCGCTTTCTCAAAGTAATAGTGAGAGCATCCTGTTCAAGAGGATATGTGTGAGTTCATTGTCCCCGCGAGACGTTCTAAGCTTACCCAATTGCAGCGCATCATTGCGTTCGTCCTTCCGCCCAAGCCAGCGCGCACACCTAGGCCAACGGGAGACCAGTTCCAACGATATTCAAGGTCCGGAATGCGCATGGGACCTCCATAGTCAATCGGTGTCAACACCTGGACGAAAGTGGTTTCAAGAAACTGGTCGGACTCGTTCGACTTGATCGCTCCCAAAGGTCTGTCGACGGGAAGACTCTCCCACCATCTATGGAGCAGCCTCCACGGATCGAAGTCATTCCCTTCCGTGTCGCTACCACCAGCTCGAACAGAGTCTGGCCCCGAGGCGTTCAAGATCTGTCACAAAGCCACATCAGAGGGGAGCTCATCTCAAAAAATGTGAAGATCTCAGACGCACCCGTGCTATTGTCATGTCGATCATCATGGTGAGGTCCCAGACGTCAATTGTGAAGTTCATCGGACTCAGCGTCCCAGTTACTTCGGGAGCACAATAGCTTGGACTCCCAACCCCCCCGTGGAGATTAGCGAACGTACCCATTGACTCGTGTTGACTTATCCCAAAATCTGTGATCTTGACTCGTAACCCTGTATTGGCCTCCATGTGAACCTTGTGCAATGCGTCAGCATCTGTATAGCTATCAGCTTACCACTCTATTCAAACAACTCACTGCTCTGAGGTTTTGGCATCTTTCTCGGAGGTCTTGGCATCTTGAATCGGTGACACGGAGGTACTTCATTCCCGCAACCAACTCCCCAAACTATCACGCAACTTTATCATGAGGACGACCGATTGCCAGCGGTAAACGTTATCTCTGATAGGACGTACCAGCGTTAAGCATCTTTCGCTTTCCGAGCTCAGATCGTCGTATGGACTCGCGGGCTGTTCGACGTTGGTTGTACCGGAAGAGAGTCAGTTTCAACTTTATTCCCTACACTGAATCAGACTCACGAGACCGGACATCCTGCGAAGGTTGAGCCGTTCTATGGACGGCCAGGAAACATCTGCAGGGAGGCGCGGCACGAGCGAGTAGGTTGCCGGAGTCTCTTGGGGCGTGGATGACGACGTATCATGAAGATGGTTGATGCTGCCTAAGCTATGAGCGATGACCTCTCGGTAGGTTGTCGTCCCTCCGTCCCTCCACCACTGAGGGATACGTCTGGGAACTGCAGTGATGTCGCGCGGTATCAGTCCTATAGCAAGTGGTGACTGTGGGTTGACAGGCGGATTTAGGGTCGTTTGCAGATGATTCAGTCCGATCCACGGCGAAATAGACAATTCCCGGTAGAGGGGCGACATTAGGCTTGGAAGATACCCCCGTGGAGCGAGTATTGTCCCAGCTGAAAGCCCAAATCTTGCCAAAATAGCATTGGCCAGCGATTTTCGGATTCGTGCAATAATTGCCTGAAGTTCGCGTGTTTGCCCCTCCCGTTCTGCGTGATATGGGACGAACTCTCCCGTTCGCTGGGTTTCACTCGAGTACGACGTCTTCATGCTGAAGGTGAGGTCAAAATACTGTGAGCTCTCCTCGTCTTCAACCTCCGATTCCAGCATGTCTTCAAACGTGGGTGATGGCAGATCAACAGTTTCAGATGATATGGACCCATTTTCGTCCACTGAATCGGATGAAGATACAGATACAGCGTCCGGGTCAAGGACGTCTGGGGTTGAAGTCAAATAAGCCACGCCTATCCACATAGCATGAGCGTGTATAAAATCATCAATCAACAGTGAAGACGCACCATTGCGAATCGAGACGGAGCTCGACGCCAAAGGGTCGAAAGATTCGTAGTCTAAGAATGAATTCCAGTAATCAATGTAGAGTTTGACGCTAGAAGGACGACTACGCCACCTGCTGCATCCTGAAAAGCGAACCTCCAATCATCATCATGGCTGAGTGCGCACTCTGCTCCAGTCTCAAAGCAGACAAATATTTGATAAGACCTCTGTAACCCTTCATCTAGAAAACATACCTGTTCTAATAGCTGCTCATTAATTCTATCGCAAGGATGCAACAGTGGCTGAAAAACGCGATTAGCACTACTCAGTAAGTGCCAACACCCGAAGGCAGGATCACTCACAGCTGTCCGATACGCAGGGAAGGGTTGTACCCCCATGATATCATCCGAACATGCATTCCCAAAGGAGGAGCTCGTCGAAGGGATTGTCGAGCTAAACCCATTCCCTCCACGCGACCCACCGCTCTGCGACCCCTTTCCACCACCGCCATACCCATCTCCACGCTTCCCAGGCTCTCTACCCGAAGGTCGAGAACCTCGACGTCCATCCTCTTGTCCTCCAGGACTCTGATCATGCGAATTAGGCTTGTCCATCCGATCCCTAAACTCCTTTGTAACCGCCATTTTGTACCCTCGAAGAAAAAGACACTGGTTCTTCCCTCGATAAGTCTCCTTCCCTCTATTCGCATTAAACCCTGTCCGAGCTTCGGCTGTCGCTCTAGACGTCCACGTATACTTCAAATGCGGTCCTGCGTCATCGGAGTCCTTCGAAGTAGGGGTAGCGCCCGATTGGATGAGTCGAAGAACGTCGTTTGGGGAATCCACAGGTTCGTTGAACGCTGCGATGGCCCAACTGTCGCTTTTGATGCACCCACTGACAAAATAGAGTGATTCGGTATGATCGAGTCTTCGGATACCGTTGGCGTGTCGGTATAGCTGCATCGCATTGTTGATGATGAAGTCCCGGAGGTCAATGTGATTCTCGAGCTCGTCGAGGTCAGCAGACGATGTAAGTGCTAAAACAGCCCCTCTTGAAGAAAGGCAACGGAAGGTCCCTGTGGCTACAGCTCTGAATCCATACGCTTCGTCAGCCGAGACCAAATGAGAACCGGCTCAGTGGACTCACCTCCCATCTGGCATAAGCTCCACATCCATCGAAGTACCCCGCCCAATCGTCAGTCCCAGCGGCAACTCGTCCTCATAAGTGACGACGTTCATCTTTGGAGGGAAATGAGAAGTGATGAGGTGCTCGTCCTCGAAGATGTTGAAGATTTTCTTGAACCCGCCCTCCGCGCTAAACGTCCCAACATCACCCGGTAAAACACCCTGTTCACCCGCATAAGGTTTCCTCGGTCGAGGATCCCAAGCTGCCAGACCCTTTCCGGCTTTATGCATCTCGAGGATGTACGTCTCAGCTCTCGTAGGTTCTTCTGATTGCCAGGTTGTAGAAACGGTTGATGAATCGTCTGCTGATGACTGTCGTTCAATAAGTATCAACTTCGGAGCGGTTTGAGGAGATGTCACGGGAACGTACCACACTGACACCATTGGACTCGTATAACGTCGACGACGAGCTCGGAGAGCTATCATGGGAGTAAACCTTCCGTGTTGCAGCTTGCGACGAGGAAACCTGGGACGCTTGCTCGATGGGTTCCGACTCCCGCTGTACACTCTTCTCGCGCTTCTTGTTTTTGAGTAGATGTGATAGTCGACCAAGGATACGGTTCCTTGAAGGGTGCTGTATCATCGGTACACCAACCATGGGTCTTTCCGAAGATCCCAGTTCCGCGAAGGGGGTGACTCGCGACAATGTCGTCGTCGGCGCTGAAACCACCTCACTACTCGGCCCCGTGAAGTTGACATTGACGATGGGCATAAACATGTCTTGCCCCGCTGTGTGAAAGTTTGCACCTTGGAACGACTGGTGACTGGACCCAGCAAAAAGACTGGTAGACGGAGGACACACTCCGCCAGCTGGCATGATACCTGGAGGACCGGGAAGTAGAACTGGGCGTGTGAGGAAGGGTGGACCAGTGACCTGGCTTGGAATTGCAGTTAAGTCAACCCGCTTTTTCCATCCTGTATATATAGGTCAGCTACGATGCTGTGTGATTCAGTTCTGCTGTTGAATTAGATGCCATAAACCGCAAGCAAGCTGCCACTCTTATTTTGACCCGTTTCCATAGTTCGATTGCCGTGAGCACAGCACAACCCTGTGATGTCTTGTGCAGAGCGTGTATAATCTCTGGGTCGCTCCAGCTGTGACAGCGATACAGGCATAGTGGATGGGAGAGACAGAGACAAAAGGCGCACGGACCACTCTGTTTTCCGTGGTCGGGTGCCGGCATCATCGTGGGAACCGGCCAAGCCCCTGTCATCGTCCTAAGTTCCTACTTCCTACCAACGTTCTACTACCTGATCCCTTTGAACCTATGACCTTTCTTAACTCCTTGATTCTTTGAGCCCCTTCACCACGCAAATCTGTTTTCAAGTTACACATGGACTCGGACCAGCCGAAATCGAGGAGGAACAGGAGATCGTTAGCCCGGCGAACGCCGAATGAGCAGTTAACGAGCGAGCCGCGAGGAGGACTTTATGAGGAGAGGAGCTTAAACTCAAGCCGCGAGATGGGCCTTGTCTTTACATTCACTCTGCATCTCCAATCTACATCCACCTCACCCCCGATTACCCCTGTTGTTTCCGCTAATGCGGCGGTTTCCTCGAGCCCGTAGAGCTTTCTTTCTCTTTGACTTGTTCTTCTCTCGACGCTGGCTAACATTGAGTACTGATTGCCCCTGGAGTGCCCTGGCAAGAATGCCTCCACACATCAAATCAGTATTCATCTGGCGTAGTCCTCGATCCCGGGCCTCTTGACGACAGTCCCTGAGCTCTCAACGATCGTTGTTCGAAAGGTGACCGTTCCTCAATCGCATGATCTAGGCAACATGTCCATGAGCGCAATACCCGATCAAGCTATACTCCGTAAGACCATGGTGGCAGGTCGAACGTCGCAGGGTAGATCACTCGCCGGCCCGCGTTACCCTTTACTGCACGGATTACCTCGTCGATCGCCCGAAGGATCTTGCTGCTTCGACTCAACTGCGATTCCAAAGCAATCGAAATGAAGATCTCTAAATGCGTCCTGCGAGGCACAACCTCATGATCACATATCTTACGTTCCAATTGATAAAATAGCATTGCGTATCCAAAATACGGGGAATATCTAAAAATAAATAAACAATTCCGCGTAACGACCATTCTCTCACAGCTTGTACAAGCTTCCCAGCCCTTCGTGTGCCACTCTCGACGGGGCCGTAGGAGTAGTAAGCGCCACTTGCTGCACCGCCCACACCCTCAGACTCTTCACAAACCGGCGAACCTGGTCTTCCGTATTCCCACCGTGGATGACGACTCTGATTCGTTCAGTGCCTTTCGGGACGCCTGGATACACAAGACCTTTGGCCGCATATCCGAGTTTGTTGAGATAGCCTTGGAGTGCGATAGGCTCAGGAGTACGGATGGGGAAGACTGGTGCAATGAGCCCTCGAGCGTGTACATCCTTGGATTCGTAATTCACAATAGACATGACGTCTTTGGGTATGTCGTATGTGGATTCCAGAAACAGCTTAACGAAGAGATGCGAGAGGTCTTGAACCTTCTTTCGAAGCTGTTCACGAGAAATCTATCAGATTAGATCAGTTTGGAATTGAGCGGGGCCATACCTGATTTGCTTCCTCTGATTGAACTGCTTCGAAGCAAAACTTGATGCCAACGAGGTCGACGTGAGGAAGAGATGTTGTGAAAAGCCACGACCTTCCATAGTTCGAGAGGTACTGGTATATCGTAGGGGTAGTCGTCATCACACCTATCGGGTTCATGTCAGTTTTCATCCGACCAACTTGTGCAATCACTTACATCCAATGAAATTCACCGCCTTAGTGAACGGAAAAATAACGGTATGAACCCGTTTCGCGATCCCCCACTCGCGCAGAAGGCCCTTCCCCCCCGGTCCGTAAAGGCCCAGCGAGTGCGCCTCATCCACAACAATGTGAGCCGACTTCGATGGCACATACTTCTCTACCAAATCAGCGATCTCCTCCATCGGTGCAAAGTCTCCCTCCATCGAATACACCGACTCGATCACCACGAAAAGGGTTGAAAGCCCACTCGGAATGGCGGGATAGTCCTTCAAAATCTGCTTGAGCTTCTCCTCAAAGTCAGATACACAATTATGCGCAAACGCAAACGCGTGGTCCCTCGCACGACCGATCCTAATCCCATCATGGATAGACGCATGGATCGACTCGTCATACAAAATAACGTCCCCCTCCTGCGGTGCATACCCAAAAAAGGTGAGGTTGCACATGTACCCGCTATTGAAGATCATAGCTTTCTCCACGTCGAATTGGTCTACAAAGTAGTCTTCCAACTCGACATGTTGGCTCGTGGTGCCAGAGATCGCTCGTGAACCTGTAGATCCGAAGAGGGATGGGGCACGAGAAAGCGTATCGATAAACGATTGACGGATCCGAGGGACATTTCCGATGGAGAGGTAGTCGTTAGAGAAGAAGTCGGCTGTATGGCTGGGATATACGATGTCGGCGTCGTACCGAGGGATGCCGTGACGTCTGCGAGCTTCAAGACTCGCAGCCATGGAAGTTTCGAGAGTGGAGAGAGGATGAGAAGACATGTCCGCGGAGAGGCGAATTGACGATAACTTGAAGTGAGAACCACACCAGCTGTGAGCTTAAATAGATTCACGTTTGTCGAGTTTTCCATATCCTTGAATTGCACTATACCTACCCATCGACTTGTCCATCTATCCCTGATACCCGATGTGCGCGCGGTACTGGGACATCCATGCTTTCGATCTTCTCATTACCCATGCAATCGAAAGCGCAGCTTACGAACGTGGAGCTTCAACCCCAATCGCAGCTCTATACAGCCCCTGCTATGGGCAGACGAAGCAATCTGTACGTCAAAGCATAAAACCCCAGATCCATTGGACGCGGCATGGCCTCACCTGGTATCCTGACTTCGTGAGAGACGAACAATGTCACTGATATTCTCAAGGCGAATGCGAGTCTTCTCCACCGTTTCTGAATTGTCAGTGCCTTCAGCGTGCATCCCGCTCGGGCCCTGTAGTTCCAGTCATATCACCGCTTCCATTGAAATTGAATTGATGATCGTGCTTTCGAGCGCGACACCTCGGAAAATGTAGAAACAAATGGGTTTATGAATGAGCGAGAACGAACATCAGGGGGAGAGGATTTACCTGCGAGATACCCGAGACAGGGGCAGGGTCCAGACGGAAATTCACAAACGAATTATCTATTCATCCACTGTCGGGGTGACAATTGAGACCACTCAAGTCGTCTCAACGCTCGGTGGTACCAAAATCATGGATCTTTTGGTAAAATGGCATTACCTCAAAGCATTCGAGATTCATCTATTCACCGGGAAGTGGAGATCTGTGGCAAAGTTCTTCCTTCCATCTTAGCATCACAGCTCCACCTTCCCTCCGCCACCCACGGGCCTTGAACCCCGTCCTCCATCCAGTGTTGGAATCAAGACAGGGTACGTATGATGATCAATACGAACGAACTTGGTTTACGTTGTGGCGAGAATTGAAGCTGCTATTGGTGGGAGCACGATGTACTTAACGGGAGGCTAGCTACCATCCTGTGACTCTGGACCTTCTCCCTGTACTTTCTCATATAAGCGTAGAAGATTCCCCTTTGGACGAATCACATACCAAGTGCAGAGATCATGGACGTTGGCGTTTTCATCAACACGACCAGAAACAAGATCATCTCCCGAGTACGTTTCTTGTTACTGCGGAAATGCTTCCACCTGTTCACTCATGTCATGTTGACTTAGCACATCCACAGTAAGTATTCTCTCGGGCGTTTGAAGAAAAAGCCCTTTCAAGCTTGACTGACTGACTGACTGCTACCATTGACCAGACATCGTCGTTACTACGTGGGTAGGTCAAATTCGCATCAGCCGACAAGCGCGTTTCACAGTGCCTTCATCACTCCACGATGTCCTTAGCTCGCAGATTGGCTCCACACCCTCCCTTTTGAGGTGGAGGTCATCTGGCCAGCTCGATGGAATCTCGTCAAGTTTCTGTATTTCTTCAATCGCTACTTCCCAGTCGACATCATCTTCAGCTACATATGTGAGTTTTATCCTCCTCAACAACCCGTTTTGCATTGACACGACATTGTCAGACATCGAAGTTCCCGATGTTGAGGTTAGCTTAGCACCTTGTCCCTGTTTCGTCTCAATGTGTCAATCTGACCTTATCATACTCGCTTCTGTAGATGTGCCGAGTCTCATACTTTGTTAGCTCAGGTTCGTGTACTTGCCACCACCGCTCCATTGTTCAATTCTGACGGACGTGCTTCAGTGGGGCTCATTCTTGCTCTCGGAATGTCAGAAGGTAAACATTTTATTCTACGCTCGCTCATTTGTTACATTCAACTTACTTCTACTCGATTGAGCTGTCATTTTTATTCGCCTATACGCCTTGTCGAGGCAAACGGCGGTCTTTAGATGGTGGCTCATAGTCCAGTTCTTCGTCGTACAAGCCACCGCTTTTAGCCTCCTCGGTCCATTCTTGACCTCATTCCGATGTGAGTCCGACATCACTCTAGAAGATGAATCGGATATCTTACTTTAGCATATCCTCCAGGGGTACCCTCACCTGTCCCCAAGCACATAGCATGTCTGGCAGTGGCAGCAAACACCCTGTACGCGGCGATTTCCTTTGCGATGATCATGGTCAACGAAACCAGTAAGCGGGTCCGATCTTCATTCGGGCGCGAAATTAGCTGCTTATACTTTGACGGCACTAGTTATCATGCTAGTGATGCTCTATATCGGCTTCATGAGGCATAGACATACAAGAAGCTCGCTTGTGAAAATCTTCTACCGAGATGGTTTCGTTTTCTTCCTGTTTCTCGCAGGTGAGTGACATATATGCAACACATGTACAGAGGCTCATGCCGCCCTCAGCTTCGTCTATCGTCAACATCGCAATGCTTGCATCTCTTCCCGTGCGTCCGACTGTATTTCCGATGAGAATCTCGTAATGACTGACAATGCCTCGACAACAGCCTTCTAACAGGACCTTATTCGCGATGTAAGTCAACAATACTATATCGACTGGGCTCGAGCCTCGCTGACCACTCTCCACAGACCCCAACGCGTCATTCATTCCATGCTCGCCAGTCGAATGATCCTTCACCTACGCCAGGAATCATACATCCAAGAGCACGGACATAGCTTCGATGAGCGATATTCCACAGGATACGTGCAATTTGCGAACAAGCCGATGTCGTTTCAAGGACGACGGCCATCTACGAGCGGGCATACAGTTTCTTTCTTTGACCTGCAAGACATGTCTTCCGGAAGATGAGTGCTCCTGGCGTTCCTCCAGCTACGAGTCTGCTGCTCTCATGACTTTTGGAGGCCGGTCGTTTCTGATTGGGACCACATGTCGTCACTACTTACCTCCTTACCTACCTTCCCATTGTTTCCGTGTCTGGATCGTTGTTCACATGTGCCTTACTTTGGTTTCATCAGGAAACGGGCAACGTATGCTCTTGCCTCAATGTAATACAATCGAATATGATAAATTCCCCACGACACGGGAAAAGGAGGGTGACAACTGTGGTGGGAGGAACGGCATCTCTTTATCGAGCGCTGAACAAGAAGAAAAGTCCGCTCGCAGCGCTGTTGACTGCAAAAGTGACCATCGTGGGAAAGTCCAAACAGCAACAAGCTCTCGAAGCCGTGCCTGGGCGCTACATACATCCTTTATCACAAACCAAACTACCATCTCAATCGTCATGCAAAGAGCAAAGAGGCGGCTTAGTCAGGGAAACACAAATGGTGACAGTGAGTCAAAAGCTACTTGATAGAGGAGACGAGTCGACGAATTTTGAGATAGCCCCGCCTCCGCGACGCCGACGCTTATCGAGCACCCAGATCGGTCCTGAGCAACTTCGATATCAGGATGATGCTGATACCTCATACCGCCATGGTAGGCTATCTTTCACCCAAAGAAAGGAGATTAAGCGAGCTGCAACTCTAGGACAACGCCACTGTGAAGGCAACCATCCTTGCAATCAACCCATTCATCGGAGCGCCTCGGACGCCGCTGTTCAAGCAGTGTTCACTCCGCCAGCCGGTATTTCTGACAGAGCGACTTTCTCTTATGCTGGGGTACCAATCGGAATCACAGAACGTCCTCCACGTCAAGGTTCTGCTCCCCCTCAGCTCAACTACGAGGAAAATGAAATCGATCGAAGCGAGAACTACTATCGTGAGTGATGTGCATCCATGAAGTTATATTTACACTGAATTACTGCACTGATAGGTACACCCACCGAGGGTGACTCCTTCAGCGGTTCTCTCGCTCTCGGACCCCAAACAGCCTACTCCCAAGCGTCGACTACCTTCCCCGCTCCCAGGACGATGACGAATCTGGATCAACATTTCCAAGGCACGCATATGGTTCAAGAGCAATCAGTCCTGTACTATCAACCTCACAGCAACGCTCCCATCTTCAACGGTCCCGTCTATGGTCCCATTTGGAATACCTCACAGATTGCCACTGTCGATGGTGCGTGACGTGCGCCTCGTTCAGCAAGGATGTCATTGACAATGTCATCCTTTCAGGCCTCCAATTTCTGTATCAACATGCTGCAATGGGCGCCATGCATGAATCCGATGAAAGGTTTCCCCCACCTTTATGCTGCCCTGGTACTCGCGAGGTCGTCATTGGAAGGGTCATAGGGTGGTATTTGGCCTGCAACGGATGGAAGAAAGAGATCATGTGGATTCATGCTCCTGCGGGATACGGCAAGACAGCAATTGCCGGGACTGTGAAGCAGCGGCTTGAGGCGATGGAACTCGGCTTCGAGAGCCCTGTTGGAGCGACATTTTACTTCTGGAGGACCTCGGCGGAACGTAACTCACCTGCCCGCTTCATCATTACTCTCGCGTGTCAACTTGCTCAATCTATCCCGGAGATTCGTCCCAGCCTGGAAGCTGCAATAAAATCCAGGCCAACTACCGTGAAGATGGCGCTGGAAATTCAGCTTGTTGAGCTCATTGTCAAGCCATTTCAATCCCTCTCCAATTTTGCCGCTCTGCCCAATCGTCTTGTCGTCGTGGACGGAATCGACGAGTGCATCGAATCAGATCGAGAGTCTCGTGCTGAGAGAAAGTACGCGGAAGACCAAGAGTACGTTCAGATTCGAGTCCTGAACCTCATTCACCGCCTCCAATCTTTTCATCTCCCCCTCTCCTTCCTTCTCCTCAGCCGACCAGAAGCATGGATCAAACGACACCTAGAGGCGACACCACTTTGTCAGGAGGTGGAAGCCCTCGATCTGTACCAAGTTGGCGACCACTTGAACGATGTCAAAAAGTTCGTGAGGGCGGAGCTTGCCCGCATCTCAGCATCGTTTGGCTTTGGAGAAGTCGATGTGGAGTGGGAAGGCGAGGATGCCTTGGTTCGGAAGAGCGAGGGCCATATGGTCCACGCTGCAACCGTGGTTCGCCACATCGACGATGAATACGGCGACCCACGGGCTCTACTAAGGAGCATCCTCGAAGGTCCCTGCCAAAGAGCCTCGCAATTCACGGCCCTCTCCTCCCTTCACGATCTCTACGGGCAAATTATGCGATCCTGTCCCGAGAGAAATCGCGGTCTGATGATCGAGGTGCTCGAGGATGTGATCGTGTTTCATTCCACTCGTTTGACCTTCAGAGACTTGACCGATGAAGAGGCCCTTTGTGTTTTCGATGAGCTAGCAGGGAGACCAGTGGGCTCAGGGGCGAGGGCCCTCAGGCCCTTGCATGCCGTTCTTCAAATTGGGAGCACGGGTGCGAGCAGGAGTGGTGGTCCATTCATTCACTCTTCTTTCAGAGAGTTTCTGCAAGATCCACAGTTCTCTCCACTCGACACGTGCAAGGGAACAGTGCGAATGCTCTCCAGGACCTTGGATTTCATGGCCGCTATCACACAAGATATAGACGGCACCCAGATGGACAATGTGACCATATTTGCCCTCGCAAACTGGTGTTGGCTCTGGAGAGCGGTCAGGGGGACGGCATCCTTTCATTCGGGAGATACCCACTTGGAGTTGATCAAGAAGGTCAGCGCGCTAGACCTCACAGCTTGCATCGTTCGGCTGCATCACTCCCCCGAGATCAGCCGCTGCACCTTCAAGGACGAGGGGCCGCTGGATCCTTTATTTGATAGTGACCAGGGAAGCAGCCTCTTCAGCTCAGAGCGTGGATGGTGGCTGTTAGACCTGAAAACAGCGTCGAACGCCGAGTCCTCTCTCGCTCTCAAGGTTGTCCCTAGCCTGGAGTCATCATTGGAGTGCGCGTTCAGTGTCGTTCTGAAATCATGCACTCTGCCTGCTTTCCCTGAATGGGACCTTTGGGCTGTGGCATGCGATTTTGCAACCTATTTTAGGCATGTGACCTCTCAGCTCAATTGGCAGGAACACAAGGCGGTTCAAGCCTTGGGGCACCCTGGACGAAAATCGATCGATCTATTTGAACAGATAGTCGAAATTCTCTATGAATGGAGATGGAAATGGGCAGGGGATTTATTGGAGCATACTTGCAAGGTTATGATGGACGAGGAAAACCCGATTTTGGGAGAGAAAGATAGGCAGTTCCTCGAAAAGCTTCGATTTAACAGGAAGGACTTCTTGACGCAATCGTCCATTTCTACCATTGATGGGGATGGTGGGCGATAGCTTAATGCTGCGTATACACAGACGGCCACTTCATTATCTTCATTGATCGTGTTTTGATACGTTGTTTACCAATTCTTGTACTTTGAACTCTCTATATACATATTACTCAATAATCTTGCTCAATTGACGCTCTCCCGGAAACCAGGGAGTGCCATCACCGTCTTTCCGTCCCAAACCTTCTTCTAATTGCTGATAAAACCTATCCTCGTTTAATGGCTGAAGGCACACACACAGAGAGACAGAGGTAGGGAGAGAGATTCATCTTACTTTACTCACTATACCGACACTGATGAGACGAGAAACGGGGGACAAAGAAAAATGAGTAGTGATCAACACGGGTTACCGGCGGGTAACTTCGGGCCGACCCGTACCCGTACCCGCCGCGTATCCTACCCGCTTA
>JAMZDL010000313.1:0-16320 GCA_027579765.1 Candolleomyces efflorescens
GGCGGCGGCCTTGGCTTCTGGTTGGCGCGGCTGGTTGGTCATCTTGTCCGCCCTCTTTCCCCCCCTCTATACTCCTTATCCTTGTGGGTTTTTTTACCCCCCCCCCCCCCCCCCACCCCCCACCAACCCTCCCCACCCCCCCCCCCCCCCCCCCCCGATTAGATTTTAGAACTAGAGACACGCGATTGGCGGCGACACGGATCACACCGAGTGGAAAGTAACAGTCTTGGGAGAAGCGCTGCTGCGGAGCATCGGAGGGAGTCATGATCGAGTCGCTTGCAGCCCTGAGCCAATCCACAGCTCTCCGATATCTGGAGATGCGTCTGACAGACCTCGAGCGTCGGAAATGTCGCAGCGACAACTTAAACTCCGAGTGGGAGAATTGAGGTCACCAATTAGCCTTCGTAGAACTGTATAAAGGAGGTACAGGAATCACCGTAGACGTCCATAGGAATCGTCACTATGGCAAGGTATCTTGACGCCAGGAAAAGGGACTTGCCCAATTTCCAAGGTTCGGCCCGGGGCCAGACGTAATTTACCTAGGAGTGGTTTGACGTTGCGACGATTCAAAGGTCATATCAGTGAACCGTCTCCGGTGAGTTGATGAGGATGTCGTACCTCTGCTTTCCAGCGTGTCGAGACAATCCAAAAACTTCCACTCTCATCAACTAATCGTGGACTTCCCTTCGAGACGAAATGAACGTAAGTACGAGGATCATTGACACCCGACTTGAAACTGGGATGTACAGTGGTGTCAGTGACCGAACGGTATGAACCATTTAACCAACCGGCGCACGCAACAGTGACTAGAGGAGAACGAACGGCTAAACGATTGCTTGATGGGGCCATAGAATAAATACAACGCACATACTGTAACCTCAACGTGTCAAAGAACGGGTCATCATCTGCCATGAGTGGCAAATAAATTTTGACGGGAGGGTGGCTCACGGCCTTGTGTGACTCTTTATAGTAGTCAGTCCCAGATTCCTCTTTGTACTAAGTATCAGACTTTCGGTGTAACTCCGAAGCGTACGTACGCTTGGTGTATGAAAACGAGGAGATACGAGCTTTAGGGCGTAGAAGTGGCGTGTTCCCGATAGCTCCAGCGTGATTTCGTATCAAAGATCGTTGTCATTTAGGATGCAACGAGGTTCAGTCAAGTCACCATTTCAGCTCACCGAACTCCTGCAGGCCCAGTTGAAGTCCCAGCAACTTCAGTTGACTCTCCTGCGCGTCAGTTCTGCTACAATTCTCGCAAAGAAACCCCCCGATGAATCGGATTTTAGACCAGAGAAGAGAAGCGAGTATCGGCGGCACGGATCACATCGAGAGGAAAGGAAGGAGTGTGTGCAGTCTTGTGGGCAGCGCTGCTGCGGAGCCCTCCAAAGGAACAGGCAAAGTCAAAAGGGCGTGCAGGATTTGACTAGGATCACACCCTCTTGAGTCAGCCAAGTGACGTCTGCGACTCGGAGCAAGTTCCGTTTGCTGCTAGCCTTTGCACAAGCTCGTCCTCGGAATGAACTAAACTTATCCCTTGGGACACGGAGTAGACACAGAGCTGTAACGAAGTCGGCGAGAGATCTGGCCGTGAACCGATAAATCATCACGGTGCGAGTTAAACTCATCCTGACCCCCTGAGTCACCACCCACAGCCTGAGCCTTGCCCAAAGACGTTCCCCAAATCCACAGAGCCGAGCAGACTTCCACCGCCACTCTCAACGACTCCGATGCTGTAGAGGTCGAAGTAAGGTATTCCGGACCATGCCATACGAAGACCAAGAACCTGAAGCAATGGCAGACCGTGCAAGTTTCACCGTTCACATGTTCTGGCAACTAGTACGACTGGAACTTCTCTGGGGACTCCTCCAGTGGGTCCGAGTCCTACTACTGTATGTGTGTACTTGGTAGTCCCAGCACGCTCCCGACTCGTCGTTCACATCTTCAGCCCACGTAAAGATACTTAATCCCGGTTATTAGTAATCACAGCGAGCTGAATATCTGGAACCGTCCCTTTCCCTGAGGCTCACGAGGATGGGGGTGTAGAGTAAGATTCAGGCTACTTAATTCCAATGAGAAAATTGTCAGTGGCTCGCTGCAGTATGATGATCTCATCCCTAACGATACGTGATACTGCCGAACGCCCACCTGTGGACGTGTCTTTAGAGAAGCTCTAGAGCTTCGCATAGCGCGCGATGACTGTCTATAAAGTTACTTAAGTTCCCAACTTTGTCCAACGTGGCCCCTGCAAGTAAAGGCCCTTTACTTGCATAGGACGTGTCGTTTTCCACGTAACCTGCCAAGTGAATGTGTCGCTCGGGCTGATCACATACAGATTTCACTCTTCCTGCAACACAGAGGAGCGGGGGCATCTGGTCCCCGAACCTTATCATCAATGCGTGCTCGAAAGGTATCGATTCTGATCTGTCCGTTGTGCTTCCATTTCCATTTGCTTCCTGGCAGTATTAACACCTCTGTCCTTCGCATTGAGGGCTTGAGGGCTGGTTTGGGTGAGACATTGGTCACAGTTGGATACGACTTCTTGCTCTTTGAATTGATGGTTGATGGGGCGAAGGGAGCTCACTGCACCCATTCGTTTCCATGTTGACAAACGGGCGTTGGTTGTAACACAGTGATCTGATGGAGGCGCAGTGGGGGTCACTTTCTCCTCTCTCTCCCATATTAAGGCGCCTTCGGTCTCGAAATGTATCTTTATGGTCACTAGCTAAATGGCGTTTTTGACATTGTGACAAAGGGGAGTCATGAGGTCGCCTTATGGTACATCGTATATTATCTTATGAGTGCGACGGCCGATAGCTTGATGGTGTCTCGCAATAAAGTATCTAAAGTACGAATAAAGACGGGCATGAGTACTGTAGCTAGGCCCTCCGACAAAAAAAAAACGCTGAACGAGCGTAACTTGAGCCAACTTGTAGGGCACTTTGTCGGACTGAACAGGAGGGAACGGATCACACCTCAGCGGAAAGGAACAAAGAGCTGAGGGGCGAGAAAGAAATCTATCGAGCTAATAAGAGAGTCAGGACGTGAGAAAGAAGAAGAGAGGCGATCAGTCTGAATAAAGAAGAGAACGACTATACCGACGAATATAGTAAGAAGATGTATGAGGATGGTAGTAAGGTAGATTCAACACACTTGACTCCAACTCAAGCTGACTTATTCTGACTTGCTTTAACTTTCACGTTGACTTGAAGCTGACTTGTCGGGGAGAAACTGACTTAAGTTTAAAATGCTAGAAAATGTTAAATTAGTAAGGAGGCACGTTACGTGCACAAGTAACTTTGTTAACCACCGCGCGCGATGGGCGTCGATTCGCCACCCTCACCCAGCTCAGTGTATCTCTCCTGGATCAAGCAAAGGAAAGGGGAGGAGGAAACGTCGATGATATCGTGTCGATGCTCCGCGAAGCACTCTCTTTCGAGGAGGGGGCGTCGATTCCGAATTTGGAGAGTGCGACCTGTCGTGAAACGTTGGCGCAGGCACTTTAATTCGGTGAATGAACCCGGAACCAGACGACCCTTCCAACGAACAAGATCTTCACGAGGCCATTTCGCTCCAACGTCAGATTCGATTCTTGAAATCGAATCCTTGGGTCTACCATTTTACGCCAACTCCCTTTTCAACCTGGCGAATTTCCAGGAATCGTTGTATGAGACGCTGGGTTGCCCAGAGGATCAGATTGAAGCTTTTTTCAATCGGGTTTACGCGTGTTCGACACAATTCCAATATTCGCGATCGGTCAGCGATCTTGATGAAGTCATTAAGGTGTGCCACCGGCTGTTGGAAAAGATACCCCCGGAGAACTTGTTGGTGGAGGAGTGTCAGAAACAGTTGAAGTGGGCAGCGGACACGAAGTTGGCTATTCAAACGGACAGTAACCAGCAGACTCTTGAAACGATCCACGAGGAATGGACTTATATATACACTGTGGAGTATCAAAGACACCTTGCATGTATCGACCATACAAGTAGCAGTAAATTTGAGGAACTGAGCCATCGTGGGGAGTGCATCAACTCTGAGACAACCTAAGTTCATCCGGAGCTAGACGATCAACCCCAGTTGTAGCAAACATCCCGATCGCTTTCTCCAACCGGGCGCCAAGGTCATTCGAAAGAGCCTCAAGGGTCTCCTCCACCGGGACATGAGGCTCCTCCCGCCTAGCTACGGTAGGATTGTCGTCCTGAGGTCGGCCTCCAAGGGCGCCTGCCGAGGTATGTGAAACTTGTGACGTACAACATAGATAGGCGAGAACTCACCAGGGTATTTCGAGGTTGACGTGTTGGTGCATGAACAGTCACTTGTGCGTGGCAGGGTACCGGGTTCGCATCTACATGGGTCACTTGTGCCATTCGTCGTTCGCCGCCACACTGCACGGGCTCAGAAACTTTACGTACGAGAGGTTGGGCTGTCCCAGACCATCCCTGGATAGCAAAGGATTAGCTCCAGGGCCTCGTGGCGCGTCTTCTGAAGCACTACGACTCATGATATACGGGTGATAGAGAACAAGACGATGCGAATGGTAGGAGGACGGTGGAGTGAGATGTAGGATGGATGATGTTATGCCTCTTATATCCTCGATATCCCGTGAATTCGTTTGCACCTATTTGCCCCTCAGTTTTGGACCTGTTCAATTGTTTCGTTCTGTAGTCACGACTCGTAAAATGGACGTCACACAGGGGTACCTCTGACTGAGCAAGGAGCATAGAGGCATTAAATGTATAGACCGGAGGGTTGTGTATATGTGCTCCAGTTTGCGGTCCCCGCTGGGAACCATATGATATTTTCTTCACCTGTTTGTGAGCTTTGATAGATCTAGAGTAAGAAGCCCCACAAGCGCTTGTCGGTGGGCGGTGTCTTTTGATTTCCTTGGCTTTGAGATCTATGTTTACCCCATGACCATGGAAGAGTCCGCATCCATCCAGTGGTGAGCGGAGCGATGATGGTACGTCAGTTTTGGACACCCTTGGTGGCCAGGCGGCTTTTTGTTGACAAATGAGTGGTTTCAATGTGTTCTTAGTGCTAGAAGACCGTCGCTGTAGCCCACCGAACCGACTTCCACAATCGCACGGCTTGTGCACCCGATGAAGAAAAGTTGGAAGGCTCCAAGGACGAAGAAGACTGTTACGGGCGCATAATAGAGCTCAAGCAGCCTCTTCAAGGACTATGATACGAATGCGAGAGTCCTGCTCGAGGGGGATATATCCATGCTCCCCTGTTCCTTGTCACCGTCGCCCCGAGGAAGCGTTTCAGCCAGAGACTCGGGACGGACTCACTGACTCGTCGATGGGCCGGGGTCCCGGTCATTTCAACAGGATTTGAAAGCCATTTGGACCAGATCGCTGCTGAAAGCGGCTGCCTTCTTCAATTCTCGGGGTGCTGAATGCTAGCTCGCTTGGTTCTTTCCACCTTACTCGAGTTCTCAGGCTTCACTGAGTGGAGGGACTCGAGGACTCGGGAGTCGGGAGGCACGCTCGGTAAAACACCCGTGTGAACATCAAAAGCTGACAAACACCCTGCTGGCTTGGCGTGGGCCCCTTTCTCGCCGGGACCGTTACCGTCACCGTTACGCCGCCAGCACAATCGTCGTCGTCCTCGTCGTCATCGCCGTGCTGTCGCTATCGTCCAACTCTTGACTCTCTCCTATACTGTGCGTAACAAACAACGCAATCGCCTGCATACTTTACGAACAACACGAATACCAAGAACGAATCACGAACGACCGATAGGATTGAATAGGATAGGATTGCATACGATACAGCAACAGGGATGGCGGAACGCAATAACGCGAATATGCTGTTTGCGAATTTCAATCAAGACTTTTCGTGCGTCTTTCTAGCTCTCTCGTCGAGTGCCTGACCGACTGACTGGCTGATGATGTGTGGTGTGTGGGGGTGGACGACAGATGTATATCCATCGGTACGAAGAAGGGGTACAGTATCACGAACTGCGACCCGTTCGGGAGGGTCTATACCATGAGTGCGTTCCTCCTTCCTCCTCGCTATCCTATCGTTGTTATGATGGGATTTGTGGTAATGTGCATATGAACTAACGATGAATGAATGAAGATGACGGAGCGAGAGGAATTGTGGAAATGCTGTTCTGCACGTCGTTGATTGCGTTGGTGGGAGCTGCGGACCATGCAGAGTCGAGTCCTAGGAAGTTGCAGATCGTGAATACAAAGGTGCGTTCTCCTCCCCTTCCCTCCTCCTCCCCCTCCCCGCTCCTCCTCCCCCTTTCCCTCTCTCCCTCCCCACTATCCACCTCGCTCACTCACCCGCTCGCAACCCACTAACACCCCACCCACACAGCGCCAAAGCGTAATCTGCGAACTCCTCTTCCCCACCTCGATCCTCTCCGTCAAGATGAACCGCAAAACCCTCGTCATCGTGCTCGAAACCGAGATCTACATCTACGATATCAGCAATATGCGCCTCTTGCACGTTATCGAGACTACACCGAACCCTGAGGCTATATGCGCGTTGAGTCCGAGTGTGGAGAGTAGTTATCTAGCGTATCCGTCGCCTGTGCCGAGTCCTTCGTTGCTTCCTGCTTCCTCCTCCTCTTCCGGTGCTCCTTCCTCCTCTTCCGGTCGTCCAAGTGGGAGTACAAGTACACCAACAACACCACCCACAGCGACCCAAACAGGCGACGTCCTCCTCTTCTCCACGCGCTCCTTAACAGTCTCCAACGTCCTCCTCGCCCACAAATCCCCCATCTCGTGCCTCGCCCTAAACAGCACCGGCACCCTCCTCGCCACCTCCTCCGAAAAAGGGACCATCATCCGCGTGTGGAGCGTTCCAGGCGCAGAGAAGTTGTACCAGTTTAGGAGGGGGACGAGGGAGTGTAGGATTTATAGTATGAATTTTAATGTTGTGGGGAGTCTTTTGGCGGTTAGTGGGAGTCATGGGACTGTGCATGTGTTTCGGTTGGGTGGGAAGCAAGGAACAGGTGGAGGAGCGGGGGGAGGAGCAGGGGGACAGGGAGGAGGGGTACAGGAGAACGCGAGTCCGAGGAGCCAGGCGGAGAGTTTGGAGGGTGCGATGGAGGGTGGGTATGAGGCGTTTGTGGAGGGGAAGAAGAGGGGTGGAGTTGGGTGCGTCTTTCTTTCTTTCTTTCTTTCTTTCTTTTGAGCGCATATATTCATCCTTTCTACCACCAAAAACACACAGCGCATCCCTAACACGCAAATCACTCTCCCTAACTAAATCACTCACGCACTCCGTCGGGTCTTACCTCCCACAGTCTATCACGGAGATGTGGGAGCCTCAACGCGACTTTGCGTATTTTTCGTTGCCTGCTGCGTCCAAGGGGAGTGGCGCGAGTGGAGGAGGGGGGGGTGGGGGAGGGGGGAATGTGAGGACTGTTGTTGGGTTGAGTGGGTGAGTCGTTTGGTTGCTTTGCTTCGTTTCCTTCTTCTTTTTTCCTTTCGTTTGGTCGTTCGTCCATTCGTTCCTTCCTTTCGTTCATTCGTTCGTTCTATCGTTCTACCCCCTTCGAAAAAAAGACCACCCACTAACACTAACACCCCCTGCAATCAATAACAGCACAATGCCACACGTCATGGTCATATCCTCCGAAGGCTACTTTTACCTGTACAGTATCGATCTGGAGAAGGGTGGGGAGTGTTCGTTGTTGAAGCAGTATAGTCTTTTGGATTCCGTGGATGTTGAGCCCACCTCTACTGCTATTGGTACGATCGGAGGGGGAGGGGGAGGTGGGGCTGGGGATAGTGCGGGTGGGAAGAAGTAACAGAGAGGGAGGGGGGGTGTATGTATATGAATTGGATGGTCATGTTCAATTTGACTTTATATTGGGTTGGAGTTTTGAGATTTTCCTTTAATCGATACCGCTCGCTCCTCTTGCTTTCTTTTTTTTTGACGTGTTGAAGTGTTGAGGTGTTTCAGAGGGTGAGTCATAGAATGTGCGTATACGTGTTCGACGAACGACCTCCATTCGCAATGCGTGCGTTCGTTCGTTCATCTATCTACGTACAGTATGGTATGTACTCGCGCTCGGTTTAGCTGTTCATTTCGTTACGCCACTCGGTCCACTCGGTCTTCATAAGTTCAAAGTGGAATCTGGATCATAACTTATACTTGGGATGAACCGGACGAACCCTTCCTGCGCACAAATTTAAATGATCTCTTGAGTTTGGAAGTTGGTTGGTTTAGTATGTACTAAACAACTCCGACTCCGACTCCGACTCGGAGGACGAGGAGGACGAAGACGACTAGCCGGAGCACAACCTCCCCCACCACCGCCGGATATGTACGCGACATCGTGAGCGTACCCGGTACGTTTCGAAGAGCCGTGTCTATACTAGCGACAAGGACTCGGAAAATTCGATATGAGTGAGTACAGTCAGGCGGGAATGCCAATCGTTGTCCTGGAATCGGGTGGTTCGGTTCGGGCCAATCGATTTGCTTGGACGAGAGATTCAGAGATTCAGAGAGTCTTTGGGGTTGTCGGTTTTGACTCTATCTCCCCGTTGATAGGTCCGCAATACACAGAAAACGGTCGACTCGAGGGAGTCCATGTTTTGCGATTTGAGTCGTAATACAGATCAAGATGGATTGGATGGTAAGTAGGGGTTGCGGAATATATATACTAGAACCTCGCGACGAGTGGCAGGTCAAGATCGCCTTTTGTCCCCCCAACTTTTTGGCAGTGTTCTGTGGCAGAACCAGTTTGATTGATACATGGATGTCAAGAAGAAACAGAAAAAATAGGGCTGAGGACACAGGATACCACAATTTCACAGATTTCTCAAAGATCTATGGGAACGCGTTTCGCTCTACCTTTTCATTGTGGCCACTGGATATCCTGAAACAATTGCACGGCTAGGGAGGATTGATAACCCTTTTTGGCGATGTGTGATTGTGGGAACGGCGTGCAGCGGACTTTGAAACCTGCCTTATAAACCGTCGCACAACTTTCTGTTTCTTGCCACCCGCGACTCACTATAAACTCTCATTCTATCAGCCGTACCGTTCCCCATAGTCACCTTCAACTATGAACGCTTCCAACAGCACTCTCTTGCACTTCCTTTCAAACAACTGCCCGCCTGGACCTATCGAGAACGGCACTCTTCGAGCAGAGGTCGAACGGTTGAAGATCAAGATTGCCACTCTGCGAAAGCAGCTTGGAGAGTGTGAAGAGCTGCTTGGAAAGCATGAGATCGTCCTCTCATCCACTCGAAGGATCCCCCTCGACGTCTTGGGACTCATCTTCTCCTTCGTCCTACCCGATTGCAGTTCCGAAGCACAATGGAAGGAGTTGACGAACTATAGCCTCGTCTGCAAGACCTGGCATCAGGCTGTGCACGGGGCCTACAGCTTCACTAGTCAATTGCGGGTCCACCAGGATGTGAGCTTTGAAAGCGTGATGTCTTGGTCTCGACGCGCGCGCGCGGGCAGATCCCTGAAATTCTGGGACACTTGCTTTTCTCGCCCCGTACACCGACGTAACTGGGGGAGCGACGACTCCGAAACTGATCAAGACTGCTTGCTCGGCAGAAAGGGGCTCCTTCAGCTGATGGCAGAGGGTCCGACAGTGGGCCACTTGATCTTCAAAGATGTTAGACCTGCATGCTATCGACATTTCCTTGGTCTTCTGGCGGCCCGTGACACTGGTGATGGGACCGGTCTTTGGGGGTGGATGGATAAGTTACTAGCCGCCACGCTAAGTTAGTTAAGTTAGCCATAGTAAATTGACTTGTTCAGCGTCGCTGTGCGTAGCGTGAACTTAGCGTAGCGTATCACCCATACCAGCTAGATTGCCACGCTCTACGCAGGGAACTTAACTTACATGCGTAGCACTGGTATTTGAAGCTGCTGGGAATGGCTGCCGAATGGCCGCTGGGAAGAGGCTACCTGAGATAGTAATCGGACCGTGAGATACTTACAGGATTTCTGGAAATCCTGTAAGTATCTCACGGTCCAAGCTCTTGATGTACGTTAGACGCCCGCTGCTGTTCAACTCGAACATCCATCTCAGTGGTCCCAAGGCCTCACCTGTTGTGTTCGCCGCCCCAAGGCATACGACTATAGCATCCAAAGCGATCGGTGGCGATGTATTCGCTGTGTAAGCAGCATGCCGATCAAAAGGGCCCCTGGTAGGTTTCATTGGGTTCATTGAACTCGTTAGCTAGGTACGTCGCCTGAAACATCGTTCGTCACTCTCGTTCTCACTTCTGACTATAGGTAGATAAAGTAAAACGTCACATATCGTGTTATATCAGTGTTTTTAGACGGAAATGCAAGGTGTTTTACTGGCGCTTCATTTGCTTCCGCTTCTGCATTGGGAAGGCTGGAGTTCGGTTGTGCCGGCTCGTTTTTTCTCGTCTGTCTTCTCGCTATCTCTCGCTTTTTTGACCGTTGACCTTCAAGATGTGGTGGAGACTCCAGAGAGCAGTTCTGGGGTTCTTTTCCGATGAGAACTCGCCTCCTTACAGCTTGAATCCTCCTCAAGCACCTCTACCAGCTCAACCACAGCCTATACGTACGTTTGAAGCAATTTTGGACGGTGTTTTCGTTCTAAAATGGACAATAGAGATACCTGGTTATGGGATTTTCCTTCCATCAGCCCAACCACATATCAATTCGCCAGCGTCCCAAGTTCTGGCCGTCAATTCCGTCGGTAACAATCTTGCACCCCTGGCCATAGCCCCTTACCACGCTGCGGGTCCTGTCATGATCTCTGGGCAGGAAAATTCATCTACGGCTACAGGAATACGTATTCAGCATCATCCTGCACCCGTCGAAAATCAGATTTGGCACATACACAAGCCACTGCCCCCGACTCCCAACGATCAAGCTGAACCGACTCAGGATTCAGAAGATGGTGCGTACCTCATTCTCAAAAGACTATACCCTTTCCTTTTGAATGCTGAGCGGTGCCTAGTTGATTCCCACAACTGGCCGAATGGAGAAGTTAGGCGACGGTATGTGACGGGCGAAGAGCCGTCCGATTACAAGGAATCAAAATGGGTGTGGAGGTCGGTCGGCCGCAAGGCCTTTGACGGCGTTCTGTCGACAACATATGGATGTCGGGGTGTTCTCTTCTGCCCAAACCCCAGCTGCGGCCGCCCAATACGACCAAATACGCAGACGGATTCACGCGAAAAACAGATCGAAAAGAAAGGCTGTCCTGAATGCCACTCATCCCCTCTCATCTGGGAAGAGTGCGATGCACAGTCCTTTTTCCATACGACGACCATCAATGGCCAGTCTATCAGTGTCTGGGGCCACCACAAGACTCACGAGCATGTTCGTCCTCCACTTGGTGGTGCCTTGACGAAGGCGGAGCGTAATGCAGTCCGGGAACAAGTGAGGCGGAATCCTACTGCATCGGCTCATGCTTTGAAGACAGGAAACCTTGCGGAAGGGTCCGTTCCCCTCCCAGAAATTTCGGCCGTTATGTCAAACACGAATAAAGCAAGGTATGAAGTTGGAAAAGCGAAGCGGGAACTGGGTGTAGATTGGCCCAGCAGATCATCAGTGACTGGCAGCTTAGCGGTGGCGAAAGAATTCATCGGGTTGAAAGACGAGTTGGGAGAAAAGTACGTCATCGACTCGCAACTTCACGATTCACTTGGGGTCTTCGTTTTGCGCAGTCCCTTCATGGAGAAGATGCTCCAAGCTTCTGTGGACGACTGGAGCTCAACGGAGGGCGGGCTAGATGGCCGACATGGCTTTGTGACGGATGGAAATCACAGCTTCTTCCGGGATGGGGCTATCCTCGTCACAAGTTGTGTTTTCAGTCGGGTAATGAAGAAGTGGGTCCCAGTTCAGTACACCGTTCTCCTCGGCCAAGACACCGAGCATTATCGTGCCCATTTCAAGCATATATTCTCAGCCGTCATGGAGAAGGTAAAAGCAGATGGACGCGAATGGCTCAAAGAATACGGGCTCAATGTATGTTCTTTGTTTTCATTTTGGACCACAACCCAACTAACGCCCTTATTAATAAATTATTTAGACACTTGACTATTCCCAAGCGCAGAGAAATGCTCACGCCGAAGAATATGCCAGCGCCGTCTCACAAATCATTCCCGGGTTCTCTCAATTGGCGCCTCAAGCTCAAGAGGCTCAGATGTCCAGCCTTCGTACTGAAGCTATGGACTCTCAACTTGGGTGCCATTTCCATTTCTGGAATCAGGCTGAGCGTATCAAGGAGAACCCAGCCATTGTTCATCCTGAACGAAAGCAGGACTTCGTGCGCATTCTCCGGAAGATGACGTCTCAAACAACCACCGAGATCGAGTTCAATCAGCAAGTGGCCATATTCAAACGCGAATTTCCTGACGCTTTCAACTGGCTCTCGTGGTGGCTTAGGCCTGCGATCATGAACATGATCTTTCCTGCCATGAGCTCTGTTGACCCTTCTATCCGTGCGCAAGCACCCAGAACGACAAACGCAGCGGAAGCGTCCCACTCGCACATTCACCATGCTCTCGGATCCCATAACGATCTTCTTGAAGGAATCAAGAAGACTCATCTCTATGTCAAGGACATGGAGCGCGAGTATAACGCTATTCTCGGTGAGCGAATGAATGGTTTGACGGAGGTTTCATGTTTTTCTAACCATTGAGCGTGATTACTAGCTGGCCACTTTACACCATCTGGGCCTAGGGATAATCGAAAACCAAAAAGGGTGACCTTCTTTGAGAACGATGGTCGTGGTCCCGATACAGCTGCTGCTCTACATGCTCTTGAGCCTGCAAAAGTTGGGATCACCCGGTTCCTGAAGCTCCCTTTGTTTCTCGTTGGCTACAAATGGGAGTCGCCAAACTCCTGCTTTTTTGATAATGGCTTGGAGCTGGTCTTTCGCTCATACTGCCTATGGCCTGAAGAATCTCGTGCAAAACTTCGAGATCTCTTGCCAAATGATAGCTTCCTGGCAGGATTGCTTAGCCACTGCGAACGCCGTCTCAAATTAGTGGCCGAAACCAAGAAGAGCAGCTTAGGTGCGCATAAAGCGCTGACCCGAGCCTTATCAACGCAACAATCGGTCACTCGTCACAAGATCTTTCGAAAATGGCTTCCAGAGCTTGACGAAAATGCCCACCAATCTTCACTGATGTGGTTACAGTACGCTATTGAGGTATTCTTTGCCTTCATTCCATTGTTGAACGTGTCTAATCTATATGGTAACTCTAGGATGGAAATACATGTAGCGATGCACGAGGGTTCTTTGGGATTCGCTATTCTGCAACATTCCAATGTCCTAGTCAGCATGAAGTCAGCCGATTGCTCGAAACGACCGAGGTTCAAGCTCTGAAGACCCTACGGCCTGACTTTGTCGACTTCCTCTTCAACAAATCGAAAGGAAAAATCAGCCTTAGCAACTACTTCAACGAAGAGGTCCTCTTTGAACCAAACATGGAGCTCCACGATGTTCTCACTGTGAAGCAATCCTGCAAGTATCCCAAGTGCCCTTACATGGCCTCAGCAGATCGCGTCACAACACTTTGGCCACAACACCTCACAATCGAATCCGACATGCGTAAATCCTCCCCCGACAAGCCAGTTCAACTCAACTTTGACTCAGAGTTCACCGTGGCTGATTCTACTGGCCTCGAGGTGAGGTATACATTAGTCGGTCGTGTTCTTCATCGCAGCGATCACTTTATTGCCCAGATCCTACTTGGCGATACATGGTATCGTTATGATGACAACAAGTCTGGCCACAGTCTTCAGAAGCTAAAGAAGAACGTGCTCGAGAAGCGAACACCTGACGAAGTTTATTATGTGTATTCGCGTGCTTCCTCGACGAACCAAGTACGTTTCTAATTAAGCATTCTGTGATTACATTGAGTCTGACCATTTTGGACCGCAGACAACTCGCACAGTCAAGAGCATTCAAGAAACGTTTGCTAGCTTCAAGAAGATTGGGTACTCTGGAACACCTTCAAAGCCGTTACAGGTCACCGATGATGAAGACGTTCATATGATGTCTGATGATGGAAGGGCTGCCCAAGGATCCGTTCCAAACTCGAATGCAGGTCCTTCAAAGGTCAAGGCTGCACCCCCAGAGCAGCCTGTTGTTAAGGCACCTACCAAGTCCACCGTTCAAGGCGCTATCTCCTGCACTCGTTGTGGTGTTCGAGGTGGAGCTGCGGTTGAAACAATCAAGTGTGTCTTGTGTCAGGCAGCTTCGCACCTTGTCTGCGTTCGCCATCTTCTCCCATCACATTACTCGCATTTGTCTGACGCGCTCGACGACATTTCCGGCTACCACTTCGCATGTAGTCAGTGCCTCTACACTCCAAATGGACGCTGGGATCAGCTAATGTAAGTGTCTTTCATATTTTTGACGTCAAAAGCGATATGTGCTCATTGAAATAGGCTAGATTGCTTCGTCTTGGTCGATATCAACAAGAATACCCATCCACCGAAGGAACCTGCATACTACCCTGCCAGGATTATATCAAGAGACGGTGCTTTGGTGGCTTTAGAGTGGCACAAATACAATGATTGGCCACCAAAGTCCCGAGTCATTGACTCGACTTTCAATCTCACCGCCCTAGAGTGCCTGAACTTGCGGTTTGCTGGATTAATTGAACGCTTTATTTCTTCTGTGAGTCATCCTCCTCCGCTATATGCACTGTAGAAGTTTATTCTGGTCAAAGGAGAATTTAGGAGCAATTCTCTGGCCGCTCGAGTTGGAGCTTGAGCTCTCAGAAGATCACTTGGGCCTAGTAGAGTCCCGATCCCAGGACCGCCACGGGCTCCTGGAAGCTCTCAAGGATGCTTATCCTGCAATCCTTCAGATAGTCAAGGGCGAAAGACTTCATCCCATCACCGACGTTGCGAAAAACTGGATGAAGCGACTACCAAAATCTACACAGGGGAAGAATCGACTGATGTATCTCAGTCAGTTCAGAGATCAGTTCTCGCTTCCTATCTTCCCTGCTCACCGTGCCATGGTTGACCAATACACCACCGATATTCATCAAGAACTCCGAAGCGACAACGATATCTCGATTTCGTATGTTTCGATACTCTTCGAGCTTGTCATACTCCGGCAGTATCTTGGGCTGAATGCTTCTCATGATGCCGAAATCTACGAACTCAGCCGTGTGTTAGATAAGGAAGAGTATGACTGGTCGTCAATCGAGGATGTCGCACTCCGAGGTCGCATTCACCGGGAATTCACAATCCACGAAAAGGCTTTCCAGAGCACCCTCAACAACGTCGCTGGTACAGACCCGGAGCTTAACCCAACCGCTGGATCGGCAACTGAGAACGCTAGTGGCTGGCTCAAAGGGCTGCACTTGCAAAAGACGATTGACCCCGATCGCGCCATCGAACTCGAAGATCCTTCAAGTCTGATCAAGCTACTTCAAGAAGATGGGAGCGAATATATTTTTGGAGCTGTCAAGCACCCATTCCAAGAGGATATGTCGCTTACAGAATCAAAAAACCGCATACTCTCTCCACCCCCGCTAGACGAGTCCCCTTTCATTTTGCGTTCTCCCCAACCCTTCCCACTGGCACAGCCTGAAGACGAAATTATGACCTCAAAGTCCCCGCAGATGCCGGCACCAACATTCTCTCATAGAGCTGGAGCGCAACCATTCCGAATCATTCAGACTGCGTCTCGAAATCAAGCTGCCCCGCCCAAGCCTCCGACGCTCAAGCAGACCCTGTTGCCGTTTACTCCCGCTCCGAAACCCGCATCGGATGGGCCCATGGATCTGGAGCACCAGGCGCCAAAGCGACAGCTGCGTCAAGTTACAATGGACAAGCGAAAGGCGGACGTGGAATCTAGGCCAATCAAAAGAAGAAAGAAGTAGAAGTGTGTTCAAGTGTCGTCTACCTCACAGTACCCCCTTTGCTGAATCTGTTTGGGATGTCAAGCTAAGATACTGTAGTCCTATATTTGCATAATACACCCTCTCGTAGTATAGTATCCTCTCTCAACTCAACCTTAGGAACCCCTGCTTAAGAGAAGCAGAATCGAGGCCCATCAGCTCAAGTTCTCCACAGCCACATGATACGTCCACCCCTCCTCTAACGTGCGCCGTAATGTGTTTGGGATTTAAACCTAAGAAATTGTAGCTGGATAATCCTGTAGTATACCATCTCGCAGCTCTGCATTCATCTCAAACTCGACCTTAGCAGCCAACGTTGAAGAAATATGGAGGTACTAATCGAGCGCCCTGTTTTCAACTGTCATGTCGGAGTCCGAACTTCCTGGCCTTGGCCGTGTACCCACTCGAGCTTAGTGTTCATCGCGGGTTACCGGCGGGTAAACTTCCCACGACCCGTACCCGTACCCGCCGTCTATCCTACCCGCGTA
>JAMZDL010000314.1:0-16256 GCA_027579765.1 Candolleomyces efflorescens
GCTGATGTGCACAGCCATCGAGAAACTGCAACAAATGTTTTGAAACAGCTGTTGCGCCAACTTTGAATTCCCCTAATGGTCTCTCGGTTAGCGGGTGATATAGGATATGGAGGGATGGAGATAGGTTGTACTCCCTCTTTCATGGGTATGTGAACTTCTTCGGCGAAGTTTCCTAGTTGGCCGTCTAACGCAAAGGCGTTTGAGTTTTTTAGTAAGACCTTCTTTAGTTGCGCTTGTTGGCTATGGTCGAGATTCTCGGAAATGTCGACTTCTTCTAGGAATTTATGAGCGGAAATCGGTTCCTCGGGAACTTCACTTGTTTTAGGTGCTCCTTCGACTGGTTGATTCTCGGGTAGGTTGCTTTCTTCCGGGGTAACTTCTGATTCTATCGCTTCCAGAGATGATGATGAAAAAAGAGATGTCTCGACCGTTGTTTGCCTTCGAATGAATGATGCAAATTTATGTACAGAAGCGAGGTCCGGAGAGTTCAATTCCTCGGTCGGAAAACAGCTTCTAGAGCTACCAGTTTCTGTATTTGAGGTTTGATGTGGTAATCGAATCGTGCCCGAGCTAGTCCGTCCGTTAATCTTCTCCGTAGCCTTCTCTTCCTGACCTGGTTCTTTCTGTGTATCTTACTTCTTCCGATACGTTGGGATATGTCTGGTCTGGTGATTACTTTGAAGGAACTTCCTTGTTGGTCTAGATAGATGAACTGTCGGTCCAGGGAGTCTAAGGCTTTACTCGAGAATTTTCCGTTATCGAGGGTAACCCATGTGTTTCCATCTTTCCTAGTGATTCCCAATTTGTATTGGTCAGCGAAGTCATTCCCCAGAATGACGTCGGTCGTCATACCCTTAACTACATAAGCCTAGACCGCGATTTTAACAACGTCGTAGTTCGGATTCTCAATCTCGAAGAAAAGGTCTAAGTGGACGTACCCCGTAATGACCGCGTTCCCGGTGACCTGTACGAGAATGACTCGTTGACCCTTCCGGATTTTAGGAGGCTTCGTGAGACTCTTGAGGTATCTTTCTGAGATTAGAGTAATGTCGGATCCCGAGGTGGGGTTTTCAAACAGGGAGTTGACGTATCCTTGGAGCTTGGTAGAGGTACTTCCTAGGAATGCGCATCCTGAAGGTTTGGTCAGTTTAGGTCTCAATTGAGTGATTTTATGGGGAACAAGATTACGGGTGATAGGATATAGCGGCCGTAATATATCTTCCTCCTCTTCCTTCGAGATTCGACTAGTTAGACCCTTTCTTGTGACTCGGGTGGCCAGACTGTGAGTGATTAGGTCATGGTCAGAGGTGTCTAGAGCCTCCTTATTAGATGGGCAGTCTAATCCTCTGCTTCGAGGAGGGTCGACACAAAATCCTCCTCATCGGAGTTTAAGGCGTAGTATGCGTCGTCGTACTCTTCCTGCTCTTCAAGTTCCTCTCGTGAGTATTCAACCAAGTTTGCTCCAGCAACTCTCTCCCCTCTTCTTGCATACTTGCATTCGTAGTCCCAGTGCTTACCACTTCCGCAGTGTCTGCAGGGTCTCTTCCCTACACTCTCCGGTGTTCCTCTCCGAGAAACGTTGGAGTCGTCTTTGGGAAACTGTGGTTTGTTAGGGGTGTTGTTATTAGTCTTGAGTCCTCCTTCGACTAAGTTGGTGTTTGCTCGAGGACTGCGATATTGACTGAACGGGTTTCGTGGCTCGAATGGGATCCATCTTGAGGAGTGTGTCTTCAAAGAACTTAACCGGGGATTGAAGCTGTCCGACGTGGTAGTATAGGTGTGGAGTGAGGATAGGAGTCCACTGCGGGGGGAATCCTGCCATGATTTGAGAAACTAACGTCATTCCGAGGTCTCGAGGGTCGGACCCTATCGTCATCGGAATATGGGTCATTACGATGCGATGCCCGAGGGTAATTAACCCTTCCTTCATTACGGGACCTAAAAGGATTCGAAGGCGGGGGATTAAAAGGCGTTTGTCGTACAGGGGATTGAGATGGAGAGCTGTTCCTGACTTCTTGATCCTTTACGTTTCTCTGAGAAGTCGAACGAATCCTGTCGTGGAGATTTCGTGGGGAACTCAATGGACTTCTTCCCGTCAGGGTGAGTGAAAGAGGAGGCGGGGGCGTGAGGCCAGAAGACTCGGGGAACTGTAAGTCCTTTTCTGTCTGAGGGGTTTGATCTTTGAGAGGCTGGCTGTTTCCTTCCTTGGCGACTTTCTTTCCTTTTCTGTTTTGCCCCTGGTACTTATCCTTGATTCGATCTGCTAATTTGGCTAACCATTCCTCTACTTGTAGCCGGTAGTTCACGCCAAGGATTTCGAAGTCTCTTGCTCTCCAGTATGGAGGGGCTCGATTCTCAAGTCCCCAAATTGGAGTGGGAGGGAAGGAGTCCCATGCCTCCTCGGATAGTTTTCCTCGTGAGGAGTGGATGGCTTTCTCGAGTAGTTCCTGTAAGGAACGGAGATGAGGGTACTTGAGTGAGTAGGCCACCACGCCTTCGGGCGATTCATACTGATAAACTTCCATTAACAGTCAATCCAGAGCTTTGAGTTCCGTACCAAAAACGATTCGTTCACTTCTTGAAAGGTGTCGTTCGGGAATCTCTTGGGGTGCTTTGAGCGCTTCTATTCCCAAACGCATTAGGTGATCGTAACGTTCTTGAGCTCCCTTCTGTTCCGGGTCACTAATAAATGTATGTATAGGTTGTAACATCTTCATGCGAAGTTTAACTGGGTAGAAGGCCCCTGGTGAGTCCTCGTACAAGGACAGTGGTAACCGTAAGGGTCTCAAATCATTGAGAGTGAATGACGATAAGGGGTTCACCTCCGGTTCCGGTTGAATCTCCTCTCCGAGCGGCTGGTGTTCGTTTGGTTCCATTTCTTCAATTTTACGACTAGTGCGTGTGTGGCGAGAAGGTCCAGCGTTGAGTCCCGCCGCTCCAGTGGAGGGAGTAGGTTGACCGATGATAGTTGGGGCGGATTGAGGCCGTTCCTCTCTTTCTTCCTTCGTCCCGGTGACGGTAGGCATTCTCGAAGGGAGGGGCTTTGGTTCCCTGAAGATAGGTGACAAGTCGGTTTCCATGAACGAGTAGTAGATAGATTGATCTGTTTGCCCCAGGTTTTATTTAACTGGGAACGAGGTCTGCGAGGAATGAGGTCGATGCTACTGAGAACGCGAGTTCCCAATGTGTCCACCAATGTTATGACTTACGAGTTCGTGAGTGATAAGATTGGTGTATTCGATTGAATACACAGTGTGAAGGGTTCGTATTCGGGTTTCAAGTAGTCGTCGACACTTTAGGAGTCGAGGAGAGTCGTAAGTTCACTAAGGATTCGATAACTATTGTAATTGGGGAATATAATCTACAAATCTTGCAGTGCTAGACTATGCAAGATAGGAGAACCTTGGAAGTGAGTAAAAACAATAACATTCAGCCTTTAGGCCGGATTTCTTATATACAACTATCGATTCTAAGTTCTAGTTCTTGAAAGAAGCCTTTGGAAGAATTTAGAATCTTCCTCTGACGCGTAGATGACGAGGGGAGTCAGAACGGAAGGTTCTGGAGCCCCGAGGAAGTTTCTATAAGTAATTGTTCTGAATCCTTCCATAAAAGGCTATTTAGTTACTTCTTGTAGTCAAAATACAACCAGGTATTTATTTAATCAGTCTGTATTCGAGTCTCTATCTAGGAGACAACGAAATTGTCTTCAAGCAAAGTCAAACAAAATGAAATATTGTTAAATGAATGAATATCCATGACACTGAGGAGGGTTGACGAAAAATCCTCTTCGTCGCTCTCCAATGCGTAGTAAGCATTGTCGTAATCCAACTGTTCCTCCAATTCTTCCGGTGAGTGTTCCACTAGATTCGTTCAAGCTACACGTTCTCCTCTCCTCGAATACCGACATTCATAGTCCCAGTGTTTTCCACTACCACAGTGTCGACATGGTCTTTTCCCAACACTGTCGGGAGTCCCTCGCTTCGAAACGTTAGTATCGTCTTTGGGGAATTGCGGCTTTTGAAGATTCCCCTGGGAGTTCTTGGTTCCTCCTTCCGCTAGATTGGCGTTAGCGTGGGAGTTACGATATGGATTGAAAGGATTTTGAGGATTACTTTGTAGGTAAGGAGTAGGGGTCTCGTAGGATCGAGGGGAATCCATTTTCAGCAGGGTTTCTTCAAAGAACTTCACAGTGGCTTGGAATTGTTCCACGTGATAGTACAGGTGGGGAGTTAGGATAGACGTCCAGTGAGCCGGGAATCCTGTCATGATTTGAGAGATCAAATCTTGGTCACTATAGTTGAAGTTCAACTGGAGAAGTTCCAGTTTACGAATGAAGTAGTCGCTAGGGCTCTCTCTCCCATAGCCTGCTTCGCAATACTTCGCGTTATTGGCTTGTATCTTCTGATTCTCCATCCATGTTTGGTTCATAAAGTAATCACAGATCCCTTGTCTCAAGGAATCCCAGTTCTCCTCTAGGTGATTTCAAGTGTCGGCTGAGAGACTATAGTACCATTTTTCCGCGGTACCTTCGAATCCCGTGGGGACTAGGCCTCCCAGTTGTCGGTAGATGGTAGCAGATTGACGAGCCAGTCAATTAATTTTCATGATCCATCTACCCAGGTTATCAGGGTTACCATTCCAGGTAGGAATGATGTCCAACCAAAATTTAGTTTCGAAGCATGGTTCGTTCTGGGGTCGGACGGTAGTCTGGCTGGAGTTGGAGAGATCCTGATCCCCCCTCTTCTTCTTCTTTGATCTCGATGTCGGGGTATTCGCGGATCTCGCTGTGGTCGTCCTCTTCTGTCATCATCAGAGTCTGATGGTTCATCTCCTCCTCCTCTTCCTGGTGCGGGAGCGGATCGCCCTCCGGAGAGGTAAGTATTAAATTGTGGCGGTGGCGGCGCACCATCATTTCCTCGGCTCCAAGGATTGATAGGCGGTCTGTATCCTTGGTTTAGATTCTGCGATTCTGTGTATTCGTTCCTTTCATGAAGAGGAATTCGAGTAGGTCTCCTTTCCCCTGGTAGGGAAGGTTCTAATAACTGTTGAAGTCGTGTGGATGTAGTCGCATCCCGGATCGTACCCAAAATCGGAGTTCTGAATTCGCTGGTGGAAGGTGCAGGTAAATAAGATCTAGGTATGGGGCCGGTAACCGTAGGTTGTAATGCTGATGGTCGGGGGTCCGTCATCGCCAATCCTTGTCGATTAGATGGATAGTAGCGGGATACTGAAGATTCTCGATCTTCAGGTGAATTATCTGGTCGTCGACAATATGGGTGTTCCTTTTCCAAATCCGAATCGCGGCTTAGCCTGGTTCGAGTAGAGTGTGATCCGCTTTGTTCCCAGTTCTCCCTCCTTCCTTGGAAGGGGTTACTGGAAGGTCAGTTGAATCGCTCGGGTGATCGAGAGACTGACACGGGTCTCCGAGTCCTCGAAGGGGGGACAGGTTCTTGGCTTGAAGCCCCTGTCACGATTGTTGGATCGAGCTTCGGGGACGAGGTTTTAAGGGTGGATGGGATGGGTGTTCGTTCCCCAGTAGGAGTAGGTCGAACGCTGGAAAGCGGATCTTCCGAGCTTTCAATAGCAACCTTCTTACCCTTATTCTTTCTTCCGGATTCTCGATACTTCTCCTTGATGTCTTCTGCTATATGAGAGAGCCACCCTTCAACTTGGAGTCTAAAATTGACTCCTAGAATCTCGAAGTCTTTGGCCCGCCAGTATTGGAGAGCTCGATTTTCTACGCCCCAGATGGGAATGTCGGGGAGAGAGTCGTGAGCTGCGTCGGAAATCTTTTCCATGGATTCGGTTAAGGTGCGCTCTAAACGATCTTGTAGCGCATAAAGTCGTTCATAGTTTAGGGAGTACGTGAAGATTCCTCGAGAAGATTTGTATTGGAAAACTTCGGTCAGAGTCCGGTCCAGAAGACGAAGCTCCTCGCGATAGATCAAGCGTTCACTCCTTGATAGGTGTCGTTCCGGGATTTGTTTAGGGACTCCTAGGGCATCTCGTCCGAAGCGTACCAGTGAATCATACCTTGTTTGCGCGTCCGGTTGTTGAGGATCGCTGATGAAGGTATGGGTCGGCTGCAGCATTTTCATGCGAAGATTTACTCGTTCAAACGTGCCGGGAGAATCTTCCGATAGAGATAACGGATGCCTCAGCGGTCTGAGTTCGTTGAGTGTGGAGTTGATCAGAGGGTCTTCTTCACGATTCGATCCCTCTCCTCTGCTGGGAGGTCGGTGGAGTTCTGGCTCCATGTTGTCAAAATTAGTTCGATTCTTAACTTTAGATTCCGGTTGGTCTAATCCCATTTTGTTATCAGCGATTTCTTCTATGACGTTAGTCCTTCCCATGGTAGTGGGGGCGGATTGAGAGCGTGTTGTATGTTCTTCTTGTAAGTCGAAGGGAGGAGGATTAGGTGCAGCGACGTTCCTTGGTTCGCTGAATATAGGCCAGGAGTTTGTATCCATAAAGGAGAAGTATATAGTCTGGTTAGAGTCTCCCAGAATGAGAGTAGATCTTAGAAGAAAAACTGAAGTTACTGAGAACCCAAATTTCCCAATGTGTCCACCAGTGTTATGACTTAAGAGTTTTTAAGGGATAACTCTGGTGTATTCCTTTGAATACACAAATCTTAGGGCTTGGGTTTCAAGTATTTATCAGTTAGTGAAGCAAGTTGAGTAGTTTGACGACTTTGATCACTCGTTAAGTCGTACTAGATTCTTCTTAACGCAGCGCTAAGCAATGTGAAGGTGGGCACGAGTTGAGAGAGTAAAAAGCAATCAAATTCTTATCTACACTTTCGCGTGTTTATATACTAGTAGCTATCGATCTTCTAGAATAAAATAGAAGTTAATAGAAGTCTTCAGAAGGTTCCACTGGGTTGAAGACTTGAGGTAAGTCTTGGCTATCCAGTTACTCACGGAAACTTCTGGAGTCAAGTCGTGAGTCTTTCTGAGTCTGACACATTTACACTAACTCGTAGTTTCAGTAATCAACAGATTTACAAAATAAGTCGCTTTAACTACTTAGCTACCAACCGACTCGACCAGGAGTCGACGAAGTAGCTTAAAGTTCTTAATTAAATCAAACATTTGTCCAATGAATATGAAAAGGAAAACATCCGTGACAGACACCAAAGGGGAAATGGGGTGGAAACGTGTGGTAGCATGGCTGAAAGGAAGAGCAGAGATGCTGGAAGCCGAAACAGTAAAGGACTCTGGAGATATAGCTGGTTTAATCAGAGTGGTCGTTACATTTTCAGAAATGAGTGGAAGAGCGGCCAAGATGATTTTTGAGAGCACCATCCCGAAAGCGTGTATAAAGCTGTTGAAGAATGCCAGACTGATAGATGGGGAGTATCTAACTGCCGTGGCCAATCTGGTTCATTCTGTCATCCACGGTTTAGACAGGTTGGATGCTCTGGCCTTTACAGACGTAACTATAGATCACCTACGAGCTGGGATCCTGGTATTGGTTAGAGACGTGGTGTAAGAAATTAATCGACTACTTGGAAAGTTGCCATGTCAGCAAATTTTTGACGGGATCCATGAGCAAGTTGCTGAGCGAGTTCCTGTTGAAAAGAACGTCAAAGATAAGGGAATTCATACCATTCTGACCGAAGACTCAGCTGGTGTCACAGTACCTGATGATTGTCAAGATCCAACCATGACACTACCTGGACTTGGTTTTGTGGGCCGCCAGCGGCTGCCCATCCAAGGCCGTGTTGATAAATTAGTATTTAACACCATTTTAAGGTCTGCCAAACTTGCCTGAAAGGAGACACAAGATGCCCGATTTTTTGGCTATATTTTACAGCTTTTTTGCATAATTTTTTGGGGTAAAGGAATGAAAAGAGAGTTAGTGGACACTGGTTTTCACGCCTCGTGGTGCGCAGGCACACACCGACCATCCAACTTGGTTTACCTACTGTAGGAGAGGAAAGTGTGAACGGTCATCACTTAGTATCATTAGTACTCGACTACAAAAGGTTGTACACATGTGTACAGTGCACAAAATGTGTAAAACGAGTTAGTGGACAGCGGGTTTCACGCCTCGTGGTGCGCAGGCACAAACCGACCATCCAACTTGGTCTACCTACTGTAGGAGAGGAAAGTGTGAACGGTTATTACCTAGTATCGCTAGTACTCCAAAGGTTGTTCACCCATTGTACAGTGTTCAAATGTGTATGGTGCACAAGCACGATCCAACCATCCAAGTGGGTTTATCTCGGAAGGAGTGAACCTCGTAGTCTGTGTACATTGGTAAGCAAATCTTGTATCTAAGCACCATGACCATTGCTGACTTACATTGAATTCATTAACCTGGATTCGGTTTGAGCTTGCGTCGCCACCATCATTTCATTGGCGCTCGACGCTGTCAAGAAGTTCAAACACGTGCAGCCTCATTCTAGGCTCCGTCACTGTTGCCAACAAACCTTTCTCTTTCGATTGCCATCATCCTATTTTCACGGTTGTAGCGCGGTAAGTCAAACTTGATAGTGTTATCTCATCGACGTCCGTTTTCGCCAAGAGAGGTCAAGCCACCGCCATCACAAACCCTTACCAGACCCCGCGTTACTCTCCTTCTCCTGTTACTCACAGATTTACAGGTTCTAGTGCGCTTCCGTAGTTTCGACGGTCATTCGCACTATGATCAACGTGTATGACAAAGAGGAGCGCTCTTTGTGTAGGTATGTGCAGTGGTCCACCCATAACATTTTAGACTTCTTCCAAGCAGACACGGACAACTTCATTCGTGTCGATGTATATATATTCAGTGGTCCGGAATGTCGAGGAGGTCGGAGGTGGAGGTGAGGGATGAAACGGGAAGGGCACGTTCATTGGGATCACTGAGTGAGGTGAGAAAGGTGAGTGGCATAGTTATAGGTGAGTCAGAGGGCAGGGAGATACGTACAATGCACAAGGTTGGGGGAGGTAGATCGCTGGGATGTACCTACCATCAAAGAATCCCATCGACACTATCAGGCAAAGGGGTATTTCAGCTAGTCTTTCGATGGGTGTTTCGGTGTTTCATAAAGTACGTCGAAACCCATCTTCATCCGAGTTCATCATTTTTGCAACAACTACCTTCGAGACTAACGGTCTGAAAATGACCATCCTAAACGTCACTGGCGACCAAAAGCCGCCTGAGCTCCCTTTTTCCTCCACTCCCAAAGCGTTGATGTTTTAGTTTGGCATGGTAGAACAATATCCATCCCTCCCACCAGGGATGTTGATGCTACGTGAGTTCTTTCACCATCCTTTTAACGCTTTGAAGCACTGAATTGACTGGGTATCTTGTTTGCAGGTATCTACGTGACGTCCAATCATGTCGTTGTGTATGGTGATGGTAAGGAATTAGGTACGTGGAGCTGTGATCATTGCTCCGTGTCATGGTCTCGGACGCCCATCGAAAACGCTGTAACATCCAGCCATACCCATCCTCAGTCAGCAAAGTCTTAGATTACTGAGCTGTTTTAGCATGACTGTATCTCAGTCAAGGTAAGACTCTATAGGTATTGGGATAGGGCGTAGGTTCTAAACGGAACTCGTCCTAGGAACGACGTTCCAAGTTTTCCGTTTTAGAATCGCGCTTTCTAAAAACGGAAGTTCAGCTATCCCAATTCGAGTTTTCGTCTTACCTTTTTAGAACCGTGCTAATCGACTAACTCTTTTCGGCGCTCAAGTTACCTTTTTGGAAACGGCGAGCTTACAACTCTCTCTTTCCTGTTATTCGTCGTTAGAAAAGAGTGCGGGCTACCGATAACTCCGAAAAGTGCGGGTTAACCCGCACTTTTCGGGTTTATCGTCCGTCGTTAGAAAACAGCGTCTTCAGGTAACCCGCCCTTTCGCGTTCGTCGTCCGTTCGTTAGAAAACAGTGCTGCATAACCGATAACTCCGAAAAGTGCGGGTTAGCCCGCACTTTTCGGGTTTATCGTCCGTCGTTGGAACACAGCGTCTTCAGGTTACCCGCCCTTTCGCGTTCGTCGTCCGTTCGTTAGAGTTCGGGTTGTCGTCCGTCGCTGGAACACAGCGTCTTCAGGTAACCCGCCCTTTCGCGTTCGTCGCCCGTTCGTTAGATTCAGCGTTCCTTAGTGTTCACCCATGTACCTATTGTAGACTTTAGCCACAGTCAATCATACATAAGACGACTAGAGAGCTTACCTTGGAGATTTCAGCGCATATACCGAGCTATTTTCTCAGAAGACCAGCATATACTCAGCCATACTCACGATACCACGCAGGGGAATGAGACAAAAGCTACAGTTTCATTATGCGAGTATGATCACGACCCAGCCACGATAGTCCTATACAGTTCGACAAGAAGATCCCAATTTCCCCCCCACCACGATGACGATGTTGATGTTGACGACGACGACGACGACGATGAAGCTTGAAGAGGGTGGAGGGCGCAAGAGATGTTGTATGCGAAAAAAGAATTGCCCCCCACCCTGATGACGATGCTGTTGTCGACGACGACGACGACGTTGAAGTTTTGAAGGTGGTGGAGGGACCAAGAAATGTAATCGATAAAAGATGTATGCGATAATAAAGAAAGAAAAGTTGCAAAAAAGAACGCGCACGTGAGTGTCCGAGTGTGTAGAATCACCGCCAGGATTCGGAGATCGCGCGAAGGCAGAGGTGCATGTAGGACTCCTGGACCCTCCTGAGTGGCTCAGCGATCTTGGATATGTCCGCCCACCCCTTAGGCTTCTTCGTCGCTGGCAACGGGCCGTTCAAGAATCCCGCCGATCGAGTTCGGTAGAACTCCTCGTTGAACGGGTCCCAGAACCACGAGTAGATATCGAACCGGTTAGATTCGAGCAGCGAGTACCTGGGCCACCAGCACATTATGTCGTAAGTCTGGCCATAGCGATCGTGCGCTGTGGTAGATTTGTTAGCAAAGCCCATATATATTAGAAATATTCTGGAACTCACATTTCGCTGCGATGAAGTAAGTCCCGAGGATACAGTCCTTCTCGCTCGGGAGCAGCACGTCGTCGTAGAGCCAGTTGCCGTTTGGAAGCCTCCCGACGATGTTGTTGAAAGCGAACCCTGCAACTGGAGACGGGTCCTGCAGCACCAACCTCTTGCACTCGCGCTCGCTCCCGATCACCCCTGCTGCGATCCTGGAAATCAGCCCTCCAGCCAAGAGAGCAGCACGACGACGATACCCCACGAGGAAGAACTTTCGAGCCCGGACATAGTCTTCATAGACTGTCCTGTCTGACCTCGTCCCCTTTTGATACACCAGGGGAACGATAGGGTGGAGATGCCCGTTCTGGGACCTCGGTGCCAAGCTCGTCTCGTGGCAGACGTTGAAGCGAATGCCGTATCGGTACAGCTCCAGGATGGTGTCGTCCAAGTCTTCGCCCAGGCGACACGCAAAGACTGCGGCCTCCGGACAATAGACGACGATGCGAGGGGCTGGCCTGCGCAGAGTGGGCGGCGAGATAACGTATATGTCGTTTGGCAGCACCGTCAGCCTCTCCCTGATTGAAGTCTTGAGGGCAGGGGTTAGAGGAGCCACGTCCAAAGCTTTCAGGTCGTCGATGGGTTTCTGGATCTCGCGCGGTTGGAGAGCTTCAAACAACACGGCGAGGAAGAGATCGATGGGCTTCTTCTCTTTGAAATCTGGCTGCCCCGTGCCACCGAAGGCCTTGTATACGAACTTGCTGCCGAACCCCTCTGGCTTGGTGAGCTCCTCGTTGATCATCTCAAATCTAACACCGAAAAGCGGGGTCAGATGCTTCCCCATGTCCCCTGGCAGCTGCGCCGCGTGCTGCCACCCGAAAAAGATTTCGTTATCAGGCGGTGGGGACTCGGGAGAATCGTCGACCGCGATCTCAGGGAGTGTGTAGTTCCCTGGATTCCTTGCTTGATCGGGGTATCTCTCCACAGGAGGCGCATCGGACGGGACGTCAAGAGGGTATTGCTTATGAAATTCGCGACATGCACCCCAGTCGAACAACCCATCGTCTTCGTCCTCGTCCTCGTCCCACTCGTCCTGGTCTTGCTCCGTCCATTCCCCGAACTCGGTGCAGACGTCCCATTCGTCCGAGACGCTGTCGTATCGTTTTTGATTTGCACCGTAGTTCCCCATCAACTCGTCGACCTCCCTCTTGTTGACCCTCTTTCGCTCTCGGACGCCAGACGACGACTCCTCCCACCGATATACTTCCGACTTTTTGCTGTGTGTTTTCAAAGCGAAGAGCTCCCGGGACTCTCGACTCTGACGCTGCTTCGCGTTCTCCTTTGCTAGGTACCTCGCCCTTATCTCGGCACGTTTTTGGAAGTGAGCCTCCCACGGCTTTAATACGGGGGCTACCGCAGAGCCCGAGAGTTGGGCGGACGATGACGATGATGAAGCTTGATGGCGAGAGGACGATGCTTGATTGCTAGACTCTGCTTGATTATACGAAGGCGAGGACCAGGGTTGATTGTATGACGAATGTTGGACGGTTGACGAACCCTGGTACGCAGAAGAAGACGAAGAAGAACGTTGATGTTGGTTGGTGGGCATGCGCGCTGGGATGGACGGTTTCGATAAGGGTTTTGGAAGCCGAGCGCGAGTCATTTCGAATGATTGAACGAGTCCAGCGCTAGGCTGGAATTTTTGGAGGCTTGGATGATTGAAGTAGGTCCTGGTTTGCGAGTTCCAGGGGATCCAGACTGGGATTCCGTTCACGAGGAAACGGTTCAGCTGTCTGGCCGTCTGCTCGGGATCCGGCGAGTAACCGACGACGTTCATGAAGCATCCGGCTCGAGGCATGCTGGGACCAAGGTTCACGACGGTAGAGTTGAGGAACGCGTAGAGGAAGCTCTTGTCGATGCCCTTGGTCACCAACCACTTCCACAGGACCGTCTCCTCGCGCCCAACGTCTGAGAGCAGCCCATATTCCGCCAACAGCCAGGTTGCTGACGCGAAAAGCATCACAAACCAGTCTCTCGACCTCCTCGCTTGCAACGCTGCCGATTCCCAAGTCTTGTAGCTCTTCCGGTAGCCCAGCTCCGCAGGATCACGAATGAGACGCTGGCGCGGTGGCTTATACGCGAACAGCCAACTCATGAACCAGTTGATGTGGCGACGGAGCTCGTCCCACCTTTCGATCGTCACAGGGGGCAGCATCCAATAACCCTCCTCGTTCTTCACGAAGCTCTGTTGAATGCTCAGATCTACGTACAATGGGGCGCAGATCCAGTCGTGGAACTGGGTATGGGTGGGGACGTAGGGGAGGCAACGGTAGTGATTGTGATACCAGAGGGGTTCTTGATAGAGCCTCAGTCGCATCGAATCCTTATTGAAAATGTTGTCCGGCTCCGGTTTGGGCCAGGGGGTTGGGCGATGTACGCGACGGTTGCAGTTCGGGGAGTAGAATATTTCGCCCTCGAGTTCGTACAGGGCGCCTGGTTGATTTTTGACGAGTTCTCTCATCTCATCGTCGCTCACCCGTTCCACGGCCAGAGGGAGTCGGCTGAAAACAAGGTCAGAGATATAATCTCGAGAGTTACACAAGGTCAAACTCACAACTCGTTCAGGTTCTTGATCTCATCGTCGTTGTTCTTGGGCGGCATTTTGATCGCAGGGGGGGTTAGGAGGATTGGAGGGCTGACCAGCGAGACAGGTCAATCCCCAAACGACGCTCCTTTTCGAATGATCGCTTACCGGATGCTTTTAAATGATTCGAATGAAAACTCAACGACCACAAGTCCAAGTTCCCCGAATACTCAGGAAACTGCGCTTCTTGTAGAGCGGGGACAATGGGCGCCAGAAGAAACGAAGATCTGTCACGGAAGACAGATCAACCTTTCAACGACGATCCCTCTCGGCGGTAGATCACTTACTGTGTGTAGACGGACGCAACTCGACGTTTAAAAATCCGAGTTCCCCGAATACTCAGGAAACTACGCTCCCTGTACAGCTGAAACTGTGGACAGGGGGAGCGACGAGATAAGATAGACGAGCGAAGACGAAGACAGAGGAGAACTCCTTGCACAGACGCGGTCCCCGAATACTCAGGAAGCGAAAGGTCGTGAAGGTTGATGGTAACAAGGATGGGTGACGGGTGCCAGCAGAGCGCCCATCGGCAAACGCCGATCACATCACAGCCATCAATCATTGATGCACCGGACCGCGCTCGCGCTCGCCAACGTCGACATCAACCGCCACCTCATCCCCCATGAAGACAGAAGAAAGCCCGAACGCAGGCCAAGACGAACGAAGAGAAGGCGCTAGGAGGGAGGAAGAACGAGTAGAGGGTCGCTTACAGGCGATCGTGCGACTGAGTATTCGGTCGCACCCGGATGTTATAATTGGGTTGGTACATGGATAGAAGGTTGGTCGACTGAGTATTCGGTCGTACCCCAAGAGTGGTAGATGCTGTGGGAAGGAATGGTGGATGGGCGACTGAGTATTCGGTCGCCCCGCATGTCCGAGGTGGTACAAGGGTCCGCCGTCGATCAACATCGAGGCAGATTCTCTTGCACCACCCAATGGATATTAATCGAGGATCGTGCTGACGAGCTCGAACACGCCCGGCCTAAGTAGGCACACCGTCCTGTATACACCGCTAGTCAACCATATCGTCGTAAGACGTATTATCCGAGCTCTCCCGTAGGAATCATATTCGTATTAAAACCACGAACCGACGGTCAGTATGACACGATTTCCGGTGCTTCTACGGGGTCTCCTGGGGTGGTTCGATCTGGCGTCGACGCTATCCCAGCTCAGCTTCTATCCTCAGCCTCGACAGTACTCGTATCCCAGGTCGTAACTATGAGCTCTGTTAAACGCACTCTGTCACCCCAGTCTAACCCTCCATCGGACGAGGACGACAAGTTAGTAACCTTGTATATCAACGTCTATACGGTGCACTGAACGCATAACCGTAGGACCAAGCGAACCAAGTACCTCCCCGACCGCCCATGCAGCTTATGTGGTGAAGCGCTGCCAGTCGAACGAGATGCGAAACACTTTGACTGTGCACGGTCGGCTTTCATGCCCAATAAAACGGGTGTCGCTCGTCAACTTGTCAGACGTAACCCAGCGGGACGATACGCATGTTCGTTGTGTGAATTCTCGACATTCAGAGAGGCTGCGTACGAGGTACATCATTTCGAATGCGTTAAGTTGAACGAACTAACACGATTCACCATACAGGAACATATGGTCACATGTCATTTCCACCAAGAGCCCTGCAGCGAAGAAGCACCCGTGAACGTCGAGAGCGGTATCGCCCTCCCCTCCGATCGCACGGTATCGCCGGGGATATTAATTGACGACGAAACGTTTGAGAGTCCTTTCCTAACGAAACTGGGACTTGTTGTCAACCCTAAACACGACATTCTTATCTGTCGACAGTGCGGTTCCGTCGTTGAGCCCACCAGTCTCTCGGCGCACTTTCACCACAGTCATCCGAATCTAGAACTTCCTGCGAAGCTGCAGAGCCTCTTTGACTCCTCCGTTGGCCTCAGATTTCCTCACCTCACGTCGAAACCGACACCTCCGGCCACCAAATGCCAGAGTATCAAGCACCTTCCCGTCGTTAGTGGTTATCGCGGGTGTACTCAGTGTAATCGCTGCTATCAGACCGAGGATGGGTTCAAGCGACACAATTGTGCTTCTAGGCAACCACGAGGGTCTTCTGTCGCAACAGACTGCCAGCGTTTTCGAAATAACACAAACGCTCCCTGGTTTGGCGTGATAGTTACCCCAGACAGCACCCCAAGCAGCACCACCACTTCGCTGACCCCTTGGCAAGTCTTTCAGCGAGAACTAGCTCAGAAGGCAGAGGGAGAACGGACAAGCGGCTCTCAAGTTGATGAATATCGGATTCTCCACCAGTTCCTGACGAAGGAGCGTTGGCATCACCGTATCAAGAGCGTCTCTGCAACCCACGAAGAGCTAATAGCGCTCGTTGAACTTCCACCCAGAGATCCCTTCCTCATGTCGCTCGCTGGGACCCTCGTCTCCTACCTTCGAAAAGCGCAAGACCAAGTGGACAACATCTTTCTTCGACGATTGATAGGCACTCGACCTGCGGCTGAACACCACGTCTCCTACCAGCGACACCACTTTGATGTTTCTGAACCCACCATCAAGAAATACGCTCGAGTCGTTGTTGGCGTACTCCACCTTAGGGTTAGGGTTAGGGTTAGGGTTAGGGTTAGGGTTATGGTTAGGGTTAGGGTTAGGGTTAGGGTTAGGGTTAGGGTTAGGGTTAGGGTTAGGGTTAGGGTTAGGGTTAGGGTTA